>VUQK01012870.1:12443-39597 GCA_015106715.1 Bujurquina vittata | reverse complement strand
GTACAGAATTCAGATTGTCCAAAAAAAAAAAAAAAACACTGGAAGGGCCAGAAGCATTAATATTCAGAAGGTCAATCAAAACCCTTCAAGTTGCAGTCTTTTCACAGTTAAAGATAATTAAGACATTAATTGGAACAATTTAAAATGCTGTTTCAATTGTCTGGGCATGCATCTGGGTTTAGTTCAGTAAAATAAGGCTTTTGCCTCACACTTGTGTGGAGTTGCCTGGAGGTGAGTGTGCCAGGAACACCGCCTCACTGATGTTACTGGAGAAGCTAGTGTGGTAGCTGGGGCTGCTTCTGCTGCGGCGGGGTTGAAATTTGGACTTTGAGGATTTCACACCCGACAGCTTCTGGGCCTGACTCAGCTTCTGAATCAGGAACTGTCTGTCGCGGCCCTCCTGATTAACAGATCAGCAAAAACACAAATTTCAGCTCACAATGCATTTGACAGGAACTCAACTGATTAAAAAAAAAAAGAGTGTTGTACAATCTGAGTAGACCTACCATCTCTAACTTCTCCCTTAGTTCGTTGATGACTTTCTTGTGTGCTCCAGCAAGTGCAAACACATAAAACATGGCCAAGCTGGAGAAAAACATGGAAGCAAAGTTTAAAGTTACAGCAGAGAGAAAAAAAAAAACAAGTTAAAAGGTCAAAATATAATCACTAAAAGACAAACCATGTCAAAACAAAGAAAGAGACGGCAAAGGCCTCTGAAGAGAGAGTCCACAGGAGGGTCCTGATTCCACTGGGTAGCTGGGAAACTACAGTTGGCACCACCTCCCAGGAGGTGGCGTAATTAACAAATGGTCCACAAGCCCAGGAACTGTTTATTCTGTGCAAAAAGGAGGGATACATGAGTTAATACAAGGATATGTTCCTACATTTGTCCATAGTTAGAAATAATAAATTACAGGACAGAAAACATATGGCAGCGGTTAGACTATGACCACTGACTTGTGCTTGAGGGTTCTTTTAAAGTCACAGACAAGCAGAGAGACTGCATTTACAACATGGCATGGACATTACTCACTGTGCTATACTAACTATGACAGGCACACAGGCCAGAGTCAGGCCGATCAACAGCACGCCGAGGAAGAAGAAATTGGAACTGGACGCTCGGAAAGAACGTGTGGCTGGACGACAGTTTTTGATTAATGATACCTAGCAAACAAAAATTTGCAAATGACGGTTACTAGGATATATTTTTTCGTAGCCCTTTTAAGAAGAAAACAATGTGCATTCAAATCAAAAAGTCACCTTCTTGACGTAAAAGATAAAGAAATATTTGATCGTGCAGATGGCAGGAAGCAGCGGGCAGTAGAAAGTGCCGATCCAGCAGATGGTCTGACCGTAGACGATCGCCAGCACATTTTGAGGAATAGAAAACTCCTGTTGGCCCATCCATTTAGACAGGGCAGATTTACTGTACTTTATAAAAAGCCTGGACAGGACAGAATAGAAGGATAGAAATTACTAAAGCAGAAATAATGAGAGAGCAAAGCATTCAGTGACACAATCCTTAGATGACGCAAAGGATTAGAGTGATTTTAGCTACACTGACCTAAAGCAACACAACTAAAAGTAACTCAAAGTGAGCTCCTGTGATTGTTACATTACAGACTACATTATTAATAGCTTCCATAGGATCATATTGCTGGAGGATCACCAGGTTCAACGTCTTCAAATTATTTAAAGCTTATTAGTTCAGTCTATTTTTCTACTCAAAAAGAAAATAAAGTGACAAGAAAAATAAAGAAGGTTAAATGTCTATATCTCTTCAAATGCAAAACGACAACCACAAAACTAGACCAAAAAAAGGTTTGAAAGTTTCAACTGAGATTGTTTTTGTTTCTGTTGTGGAAAAGTGAGGTCTTACTTTCGGGGGAACTCCAGAAAGAAGGTGACTGAAACCATGAAAATGAAGTCAAAGATGGTGAGTTTGTACATCTCTTGGCCCACACGCGTCTCCCAGCACTGTCGACAACAACAACAAGGGTACAGAGACTAGATTTCACAACATATACATGGAAGAATTTAAGAAATATATTTTATATGGTAACTGGGAATATACTGGAGATAGGCAATCTTGTATACCAGCTAACACGGTGATAAAAGGGAGCTTGACACTGGTACCTTTGCACTACACCTGTTGTGTTACTGAAGACTTACAGCGTATTGCTCATAGTTGTAACCACAAGCACAGGTCTCCTCTTTACATTTAGTAATCCGAGTCCAGAGAGAAAAGAGCAAAACCCCAATACTGGTTAACCGCATGAAGACACACCTGTGAGGATAGAAAGGAAGAAAGAAAGCACATTAGAAGTTATTTAAGTTCAAATCTGTGTGTACGAGTGAGCAGGTCAACACATGAAAAGCCATTTCACCTCATTAGTGTAAAGCGGATCTCAAAAGCAGGAGAATAGTCCTCAAAGTCGATGATAAAAGAGAATACGATGGGGGTGATGAAGTTGACAAAGGTGATAACAATTGAGGGAAGATACTCATTAATGAGCTCCACGATGAAACGTTTCTGGGACAGAACAAAAATAACTTCGGTAGAATAAAAGGAAAACACATCTGTAGCGTGGAGAAGCAGTTATTGGTTTGGGTTTGGGGGGAAAGTGAAGAGAAAATAGAGCATGTCCACAACAGAGAGAGCATTAGAAAAATTCTGTTACCTTTTTATCAATCATTTGGGCTTTCTGGGAGAAGCTGGTGGCTAAATAAATGCAGTAGAAACAAGCGGCTAGCACACCAATGGCAAAAAGATTGAGGATGAGACGGATGAAGTAAAGACGACATATCTGTACGCGGGTGCGACCCGCTATTTTCTGCTTGATCTTCTCTTCCTCCAAATCTGTCTGTGGATGTGCAAACACACAATTTAAATATGAGGAAAGACAACAAAATGATGGTGATGAATTATTTTTGATTTTAGCAGGTAGGCACGCCAACAAGTTACCATTAATGGTGATTGTGTTGAGGCTGCCAATGAATATAAATATTTAGATACAGTGATGAAAAACTGTTAAAGGGTCTTAAGTGTTACTAACAGGTGGCCTGAAAACACCTACACACCAGTTTAATATCTAGTTTAAAACTAGTTTGTAAAAATGGCAACTGTTTTTTCGGACCCATTTTATCATTGTGAGTTCTGGCAAATCTTAATGTATAAACTTACCCTGAGCTCACAGAGCAAACTCTTTTTCTTCAGCCATACGGCGTTATCGCCCGTGATGCAGAAATCCCAGCCAGCAAAGATCTTGTTGCAAAAACTCTGAAAACGATCCTCATCCTGAATCAGACTGTGTTTGAATCCCGTGGCAGACCTTCAACAGAAGAAAACACTTAGGACCACTTCTTTTTAAATAAATGTAATTTCTCATGAGTTTTCCTTTTTCATACCTTTTAACTATCCAGATAAGACTGAGCAAGAGGTACGCTATAGTGACCAGCAGGTACGCCAGAGCCAAATTGTAAGTTATGTGGGAGAAGTGGATTTTGTCCACCTGGTAGTAGCCATAGAAAAGATAGGTCCGTTCCAGATAGCCCTGCAGATGAAACACAGCAAGTGAGCACAGAAACTACACAGTGGACTCTCTCATGAGACTAATAAAGTGCAAAGACTCACTTCACCAGAGAGCAGATCTGTAATATACTTATGATAGTTGACTAGACCTTGACGAACATCACTTGAAGACATCAGTGTTTTATTGCACTCAACACCTGCAGTAAAACAGATTTTAGCCTTTCTTGCTCAGTATGTGCTTCGAGTTGGGAGAAAAAAAAATCCTCTCACCAACACTCTGGTTGTAGGTGACATTTCCTGAAAGATGGGGTGCAATGATGATGGGCAACATGATAAAACTGAACATGAGCAGAAAGATGATGAAGTTGAGCGCGACCAGGAAGCGCAGAAAGGAGAAGTAAGACAGGATCCCTGTTCCAAACATCCCTAGTGACAAGTGAAAGAGGCAAAAAAAAAAAAGAATAAAAGGGAGAACTTGAGGCAGACACAGAACAACACTCAGTCTCAGTAATACTATATTTACTGACGGCAGCCATCTGAACAGAAATCAGTAAATGTGTTTGAGGTAAAGGAAAACTTTCTGATGGTTCAATAATCTGTGCTTCTCCTACCCTCTATCAGGTGGATGTCTCCCCTCCAGAGCTTCAAGGAACTCAGCCATTCTTGGCCATAATCTCTCAGCCTCTTCAAATGCTTGCGGCTGCTTTGTCTCCACTGTGCCCAGCTGCTCAACTCTTGAGCCTTTTCTTGGGACTCTTTCCTAACAGGCCAAAGAGTCAAATAAACTACTTGCAAAGAACTTGGTTAATGGGATTTAGCTATTACTGAAAGACAACATAGCAGAGTACAGTTTCCTACTTGCATTTGCGTTTCTCATCCATGGGCATGGCTAATTCTCTGATGGGCCGTTGCTCAGTCTGACTCTTCGGTTTCACGAATTGTCTCACAAAAGTGTTTATACCCCATTTCCAACTTCCAGATGAGCCAAGTCTTGCTCTAGAGCTGCTTCGTCTGGAGCCACCAGCCGACGACTTCCTGCGGTACAGCAGGGACTGGTAACTGGGGAGCTCGTTCAGCAGAGGGTTAGTTCGTCCACTGCGATCGGTGAAGAACACTTGAAGAGAAAAACAAAGTTTCACAAAGGTGAATGTTTATTAAATTACATTTATTTTATTTGCTCTGTAACAATTGCTGATGTTGCTTCAAACCACCCCTTATTTCTTTATATTTTCCTATGAAAATGAGAACGATAAATGAGTAAAAACAGAGTCTGTACAATTCTAATAAGCTAAAAAATCTATACCGAGAAAACTACTTAATCTATGTCATTCAAAATTGTCAGGGCAGATATCTGCTTCCTTGACTTCCAAGAATCTGTGTATGGACTGAAGTACTAAGGTTAAAGGTCAGTAGAAGGAGATTGCACAGTATTTTGCATGTCACAGAGGGGACAATTTGAAAATTGTAATTGTTGTACCATTAGCACTAAAAGGCTAATAGTCTATTTACAAGGGACAATAGCCCTAACACCTTTATGTACAAGCACTTCCTGACAGTGTATCAAAAATATTAGAATATATTCAGGTTTGAGTGGCGTGTCACCGAGGGGACCAAGAAAATCAGAAATAATGAGACGCAAAAGTTAATTACATATTCACAAGATAAGTTTCAATTAAATTTCAATTTACATTTCCATTATTTTTCTAATACGTTAATACACTAATAGATGATAAGAAGAACTAATGCTGTGCCTTTTGCTTTTTTCCCCTCTTTTCTAGTACAGTCACAGATGTGAGGTCACGCTGCAGATAATGATACCAAATAAGGTAAACAGTTTTTAAGGTCAAATAAAAAAGTAAAATCAAATTTAGTTTGTCCCCTCTGTGACATTTTGAGAATCAAATTTATTTGTTTTGTCTGTTTGAAATAAGACCGCAAAGTCAAAAGTTTACAAGAAGTTTTACTCAAGCCGCTAAGAGAATTAAAAAATAAAATAAAATTGCTCATTCTTTTCACGGAGGGGACATTTGGTACTTGAATATGGTGTTATTTTACTATATGCAAATACTAATGGAAAATACGCTATGTTGTTAGAATACACAATGTACAGCTTTACCCATTACTGAATGAAAGACTTCAACAAAGAGAAGAAATACTCCAGCCTTCAGTCACAGGGATTTTTGCCTTATGGCACTAAAAATGTTGTAATCAACATTTAATTACCACTTCATCAAAATTTGGTTTCAATGTAATCAAATAATAGATTCTAAATATCTCAAATCTAATTTTCAACTTTTGTTTGTCCCAATTACTGTGGAATGACACAAAAAGAACAATTTTAGGGATAGGGAGTTGGAATTTGTAACCCAGATTCCCATGAGATGTACTCCATAAAAAAACTACTCAAATCAGAAGAACCAAACGTGAAGGTACAGTCAGCTGGGGCTTTTTTTGTTATTTAGGTTATTTAATACACACGGTGACTGCTAATGTGTGCCATTAGTCATATCTTTCTCCAAGAAAAATCGGTGGATCAAAAAATAAAAGAATGGAGAGGGAGTGGAAGTAAACTGAGCTTGCTGTGAACACATTTCTTTCAAAGAAAGGTGAGCAGAGCACCGCTAACAGCTTAAGAATTATTTAGCAATCAGCAGTCGTTAAAAACAGTGTCAGATTACGTACCTAATAAAACTAAACAGGTGGCCCTTAATTTCAGAACCAGCAGCAGGTCACCTCCAAATGAAGTGACACAAGGTGAACTCATAGTGGCAACAATAAGTTATTCCAAGCAATAATTTATATTGATAGCAGCTTCGAACTAAAATCTTACCAGGACTAATATTAAGTAGCTTTCTGCCTTATTGTATGTGGGACCAGCTCTGAGGTAAACAAGGCATTTTGAGGATGCCTGTGTGTTTCAGGCTGATGAAACAGCATTTTAAAATACCACAATGATTTGACCTAATTTAAGAAAAACATTTGTAGCTAGTCAATTATATGGTGATGGATCTTTCTTTAGCCTTTGATAGTTCTAATGAAACACTGTCAGGCAGCATACCAACATACCTGTGCGCACTCATAAACATTTTCACATGTTACTAAACCACCCAATTTATATCTGGAAGACCTTCAGACTGCAGTATAACTTCTCTGTTTGATAACATCAAACGAACAGAAAGTGGCCGTTGTGTGTCACGTCATTGCATATATTATAAACCTAATTTAAACTAATGCATTTCAACATACTGTTATCAGGCCTGCTAAGTAAGTATAGTGTTTGGACTCATATTTAAACTTTCATAAATATAAACGTAACTACATTATTTACAAGTATTCTGGAGTGCTTCAATGATCTGTGTTGACCTCTGATGTGCCTAAGCCCCAAAAAGGTTAAAAACAGTATTAGACTGCAAGCACACGTTTGTCTGTGTAGCAGATCATGAGCAAGAAGATGCTGTTTCATACAATGGGAATCACAAATAATTCAATAAAAATGAAGAACATCATGCACTCTTAGCCTTGACACTTCAAACAAAAAAAAAAGAATTTAAACACATAAATTAAGGCTGAAAGACAAGGAAACTTCAAACTGCAGTATTAAGAGCATATCACTGTATATGAACAGTTTATTACTGGCTATCCTGATGACCACGACAGATCATTTAATAGTTGTTGGCTCAATTATTTGTTCAAAAATAACACATGATCTGGATCAAGAAAGGAGGCCCAAAGAGAATGCTTATGTATAGGGCCCACACACAGACATTGACAAAAGTATTCACTCGTCTGCCTTCAAACATATATGAACTTGGCTGACATCCAATTTTAATCCATAGGGTTTAATATGGTATCGGCCCACCCTTTGTTGCTATGACAGCCTCAACTCTTCTGGGAAGGATTGCCAGAAGTGTGTTTATGGGAATTTTTGGCAATTCTTCCAGAAGAGTTGGAGGAGAAGGCCTGGCTCACAGTCTCCGCTCTAATTCATCCCAAAGGTGTTCTGTCAGGTTGAGGTCAAGACTCTGTGCAGGTAGGGTTGCAACGGTATGAGATTTTCACGGTATTCACGATTATCGCGGTATCATCGTATTTCACAAATATTATTATAAGTTACACTGATCCTTGAAGAAATGACAACAATTTTTTGGTTTAACAATTTTTTTTATTGTACTTAGAACCATTTTAATGGCAGTTTTGTTTAAAATGTCTCCTATTAAACTCCTGTTTTTATTTTACTTGTAAAAACTGCAATATTAGAATAAGGAAAAAGCCAAATCTGTAAATAAAACTGAATCTGTCTGTTTGGAAAGAAAAAAGTACACACAGACATATGTACTCTTAGAACTAAACACCCTGCAATTAAAATGTTCAGTAAAATTATGAATCACCATAAAAACACATTTAATAACTGAGAAACTGATCCTGGGTCAGTGTCTGATCACCTACTGCTGACTGCTTTATAACACGTTGTTCTGCTAAGTTAGTGTGAAATAAGCAGATGCTGCATACAGAGGGGACTATTGCTGACGTCATCCTCATAATACAGATTTCACTCTTAAGGCTTTCATGCCGAGCCTGATTTTAAGGGACAAAAAATAGACACGACAAAGTTTTAACGTGAACGCACGTAAATGCCGTCTCACACGTCCGGAAAGGCCCTTAACACGGACATGCGCATCCAGCACAGCACGCGCTTCGCGGGCACCGGCGTGTCTGTAGTTCGGATGACTCAGCACTTTTGCTGGTGGTTAGCGTGTGGACCGAGCATTTGTTAGAGAGACAGCTATTAACGAGAGACCCACTTTAATGTGCGCGGAGGGATGGTGGTGTAGACGTGAGAACAAGTTGGAAGTATTTCCCTCTTTTAGCCGACACTTTTTGCAAACGGGAAACCGTCCTCACGCACGTTGGGTGCGTATCCGAAGTGTTCCACACTGCTGATTTTAGTTTAGTGTTTTTTTTAAAAAGTGGATGGAGACTGCTTAAATCTGTCGCCATTTTCACCTGAGAGCGCCGTCGCTGACCAATGCGCAGCCGACACAGAGCTGCGCATCCGTGCGTGAGATTCTCTGCTGGCTTGCCTTTTCCCCTTATTACCGGTAATAAAGCAAACATCCACGGTATGATAACCATGCATCAGAGGGTGTTACCATGGTATACCGTGAAACCGGTTACCGCTGCAACCCTATGTGCAGGTCAGTCAAGTTCTTCCACACCAAAGTCGCTCAAACTCCCCAAACTGTTCCCACAAAGGCATGCTGAAGCATTAAGAGTTCTTTTCACAGGAACTAAGGAGCTGAGGCCAACTCCTGAAAAACAACCCCACACAATAATCCCCCCCTCCATCAAACTTTACACTTGACACAATGCTGTCAGACAGGTACTGTTCTCCTGGCAACCACCAAACCCAGACAGATGATAGTGATTCATCACTCCAGACAACACGCCGCCACTGCTCTAGAGTCCAGTGGCAGCGTGCTTTACCCCACTACACTGCATCTGATGCTTTGCAGTACTTGGTGATGTAAGGCTTGGATGCTTTTGCTCGACAATGGAAGCCCATCCCATAAAACTCTCCGTGCACTGTTCTTGAGCTAATCTGAAGGCCACATGAAGTTTGGAGGTCTGTAGCAACTGACTCTGCAGAAAGTTGTTGACCTCTGCACAATTCATGTCACCATCTGCTGACCCTGCTCTGTGATTTTTACGTGGCCTACCACTTTGTGGCCGAATTGCTGCCATTCCCAATTGCTTCCACTTTGTTATAATATGACTACCAGCTTACTGTGGAATAGTGAGGAAATTTCATGACTGGACATGTTGCACAGGAGGCATCCTGTCACGGTACCAGGCTG
Organism: Bujurquina vittata; assembly: GCA_015106715.1. NCBI lineage: Eukaryota > Metazoa > Chordata > Actinopteri > Cichliformes > Cichlidae > Bujurquina > Bujurquina vittata. The sequence goes on along the minus strand of VUQK01012870.1, from coordinate 30,210 downwards.
GAATTCACTGAGCTCCTGAGAGCGACCCATTCTTTCACTAATGTTTGTAGAAGCAGTCTGCATTTTATACATCTGTGGCTATGGAAGTGATTGGAATACCTGAATTAATGATTTGGATGGGTCAGTGAATACTTTTGTCAATATAGTGTATATATATGTTTGGAGGTAATTGGGAAAGAATTACTCTGCAACAATAACTAGTTTTAATTCTATCCAGTCTGCATCTAATAAGTTTAAACATATAAGCCAACGTACAAACAGTAACTTTAAACATAGCGCACGATAACACATCACTTATAGGTTTCTAGAACATCATTTTGTCTACTTATTACATTTGTCTAGCACCAAAGATAAGGGCTAACCAAGGGCCAGACAGCCTGTAAAAACGCCGACACTGGAGTTTCGACGTCGCAGTGACTCAGACCAAAAACAAGGACACAAAACAAACCCAATTTAAAGATCTCCCTGCACCCTTTAAATGATCCTTTATCCAATTATTAACCAGCAGAACAAACTTCGAGCTCCCTGTTAGCGGCTAGCATTACTAGCGGCTTAGCAAATGCAGGAATAAGTTGGATTAATAACTTGCTCGGAGGATCAATGCATCGCACGAACTTCGAAAATACCTGAGTCGCCTTCCATCGCTCTCCTTCGGCTTGAATAAAAACAGCTGTTTATAGGATAATGTTAGCTAATAATTAACTACCAAACTTCGTCGAATATGTGAGAGTGATCTCTGTCAGCTGTGAGGAAGACAAGAAGAGCCTTTCCCGAAGCCAACTTCCTGGATGTGGCTGCAGCTCCAAGAACGACTCCCACTCTCTGTATCGTTCATTTTAATGCAATTTAAAGGTGACCTATCTGACTGCATTTTATTGTAGCTTTATATATAATTTTTTTCACGTTTATTTTCATTTCATTTATTTTTGGTGTTAGTTGTATTTATTATTTTTTAATTATTATAATATATATAATATATTATAATATAAGGATGTTTATTAGCGCCAGGTTAACTCACATTCTTACATATTGTTTTAGTTAATTTTACAAGCACACCATATCTTTTTAGTTAGTCCAGTTAATTTTTTTCAGTTGATTAAATGTTTCCTCACACCTAGTTTTAGTTTTTTAGTTTAGTTTTAGTTTTTAATTATGACCTTGGCTGAATCCTAGCCTTTATTACTTCATTTTCCACTGCCTTGTGAATGACCATGTATTTAAACTAAAGAGAAACGACAGGTAGTATCCCATAAAAATCTATACATATATGTGTTTTCTTTTTAATAAATCACAAAGTTAAAAACCTGGAGAAAATTCAGCTCTAGTCATTCCCTTGCTATACTGCATTACCTGGTCAGTGAATTTCCAGTTTCAGATTCTTTGCTTATTCTATTTATATATCTGTAAAATGAGTACAAACAGGAAGCACCACCACAGGTCCACCCAAGGATGCTGAATAATTGTTAGCCCGGGGGAATGCATTATTCATGTCACAATGCAGAGTGATCTTTCAGTGTCCAAGTGCCAGTTCAGAAGCAGTGGACTTTTACCTTTGCGAGCTGAGCCTGAACTTCCTGGTAGGAGGACAGTCCTCTTTTTCATCTTACTGACGGGAATCCAGACGTACTCCTCAGACTTCAAAGCTGTGGACTCTGTGAACTCTGTGGACGTCCTTTCTCTCCCTTACAGGACAGTAACCAGGTAAGCAGAGGTTAATAGCAGAGCAGAATGGTGTTTTTTGGACGAGATCTTTTAATCTTTACAGATTAGTAATTATATGAGAACCTAACTGTAATTACATAGTGCTTATCAGCTTTCTCATTACCATAGCTGAGTTCCGTCTCTTGTTTTCTGTTCATTGTTAAACAAGACAGAGTTGTTCTCTTTCCATAATGTAATGGTTTTGTGTGATAACCACAGAGCTATACTACTGCATGTGATGAAACCAAACCTCCTACATGAATTAATAATAATCAGACCCGGAGACACAGAGATTAAATTGCACGTGCTATGGAGCTGTCTCTCTACAGAAAACCATTTTGTCTTAAAAATGTTATGCAACTTGTTCAGGTTATAATAAAGTCAAGTGAGTGTAAATTAGTCTTAAAGGCACTTGTCTTCCTCATGATAACTTCAGGCCCAATATTAAAGACATTTTTTGTTTCTGTTTAAGGGAACAAGTCATTCACAGTTTGTTACTGGACAGCCAAGTCCTCATATTGAGAGTGACTGTGACAGAGTGAGCTGACGGATCACTGCTGTTTACAAAGGAAAGCGGGAGGATCAATTTGAAGGATCTGATGACAAGTTACAGCAATCGAGGATTTTTCAATCCTGCATATCATGACAGCGAGACTCTGGAAATTGATAGAAGGTTTGTGTTAATGTAATAACATGAAATGGTTTTTCGACCTCAAATGTGCATCAGAGAAACCTTTTATCCGGAAAAATATAGAATCATAATTTGTTAAAGATTGTGTTTGGGAAGGAGTTTGAGTGGCGTGTGAGAGACAGATCAGAATTTCAAGCAAGCAAATAAAAAGCTCGCTTGAACAGGATGCAATCAAGAAACAGGCAGCGGCGTGAATGTGATATATATCCTAGCTTTACCCTCGGCTGGGTCAATTTAATGTTAATCTTTTGGGTATGAGCTTTCAGGTCACAGGATTGTGGATGTTTAGTTGAAAGCCCTATACAGTAAGCATCATAGCATTGGTCTCTGCAGTTTACTCATAAAATGAATACTACAGTAAGTTGTAAGCAGAGTTATATGCAGAGTCAACTGCATATACCTAAAATTAGAAAATATCACCTCTGCTCCTAGGTATCATAAATGCACAGTCTAAATGAACTTTTATTCAACATATTATTTATTGTTTGGGCTTTAGGGCTCCCAGCAAAACCCATCATGCTAATCCCTATGCCGGGGAAGATCCAGTCTGGTGGGATGAGAGGGCTAAAAATGATGGTGCTGTAGGGAGAGCACCCCGAGGTGGCTGGCAGGAGGAGAGCTGGAGGGGTAGGGGAAACATCCCAATGGACCCCATCTCCACACACCCAAGGAGTCCTTCATGGCATCACAGACTCAGTAAGTGTACCAACGCTACATGTGCAAGCTAAATGTATTTAACCATAAAGCAGCATAAAGTGTTTGGGTATTTGAATTCAAGTACATTCTGCACTGTATGATTGAAAAAAGTATTTGGTTATTAGTTATTAGTTATTTGGTGCTGACAACTTATTAGGCAGTTTCATTTTTGCATATGCCCGTGCATGTTGCCAAGTAACCCTTCTGTTGATACTTCCTCTATTTCATCTACATTTTAGATCGCAGTACATTTGGAATGGACCCTGATTACAATCAGTCGACATCTATTCAGCTTCCTTCTTCTTCAGGTAATTCACTCGATAAACACGAGTTTCCTTTGATATATGTGGTCTTTTTTTAATCGTAGAACATTAACGTTGGGTGATTTTCACCCATGTGAAAGTTAGTGTTCTAAGGTTAAAGACACTAAAGATCCAACAGTTCCCGTGTGGTTTTACTAAACACACATTCATCTGTAAAGTCTTTATCAAAAGATGATCAATTCAAATAAATGTTATTTATGTACATATTGAAATCTTCACTAAATTATATCCTGGACAGTCAATAATTATGAATGGAGACTATCAACAATAAAATTCAGGACTGAGAAGGAAGTTGGCAAAGGAAATAAAACCAGGGGAAAGGCACTGTTTTAGGAAATTTTATTTGCACCTCTTAAAATAAATGTGAACAGGCATTTTCCATTATTTATTTGCTGCATCAGCACTCTGTGCTAAATTTCTTGTATTATTGTTGTAGAAGCTTGAAGTTTTCAAGTTGAGGTAACAAAGTTACAACAAACTGTGTGTGTTAGTATCTCTTGGTCTGTTTTTCAGCTATATTTTGATTACCATAAAATCTGACACAGCTATTTATGAGATATTGTCACAGAATGCTCCCATATGACTTTGATTCATTAGATCAGTTTTCAGTTGTATTGGGACTATAGGGACTGAAAATTATTTGTACAAAAAAAATAATAATTTTCATTTCTTATTTTTTCAGTCTCTGTAGCTTTTGTGATCCAATGGCTGTTGCTTCAGTGGCTGATTTTTGAGAAGTTGAGTGAAATGTATCAGTAACTGTTGGATGAACTCTCATGGAACCCGTGCAGATATGCAGGATAAACTGTGTTAACCTCTTCATGCCAAAATACAGGTTTTCACTGGACAGTTTTTAATAACCCTCTGGGGTCCGGAGTATTTTTGGCCATTTTCGACTGCTTTTGTTTTCACCTTTATAGTTGACCTTAGAAACTGTTTCGCTAGCCTTGTTTGGTATCATTCTTTTCAGCACTACCTCATGTGTGTGACTGTATAGTTATTTTTTCATTTTGACATACTGTATTAACACATTGGACTTAATATCGCATAAAAACATAAAATCCGAGTAGAAACAAGTTAGATTTTCTTTTTACTGTAGAAATCGCAAACAGGGTTAACAAATTATTTTTACAACTGAAAATCCAAATATAAGTTGTAAATTTTCAAAACTTGTGCAAAAATATAGTAAAGAATAAAATTATGTAGCAATTTTCACATTACAATGCAGGAAAGGCCTCAGGCGTTTTTCTGGACAAGTATTTGAAGAGTAATCAGGACTGCTACACATTTACTATAATTATTTATGCCGCCTCAAAAAATGCTGTTTCTGTCCTCCACAAGACTGAGGGGAACATCCCAGACAAAACCTGCCAGCAATGTTGTCCCTTTTACCACTTTGATATCTGTTCCTTAGCAGCCAAATGCAACCAAATGCCCCTAAATGCGTCGTGTTACCACATCATTTTCTGATTGGTTGATATGGTGCATTTGTCCACCAATGGGAAAGGGGTTGTTGGGAAGTATTTCGGTTTGTTTTGTTTTTATTAACGAGCACTTCCAGTTAGCGAAACTCCCGTTTTCGCCGTTTATTTCTGAACAAAAAGCGCATCGAAGGTGAGGACAATATACAGGGAAAAAAAGCATGGCTTAAATTATTGGGCATAACTCTGGTTTTACTTGGCCTATCAACGTAATTTAAATAATTAAGTTAATAATTTAACCCACGCGAGTGTGCAGGCTTTTGTGTACTGTGGTGTGTCCTGTTTGACTATCGGCAGTGCTTTCAGTCAGTCTTTCTGCAGTAGACACTACAAAAATCACATCTTAAATTTGAGTTAATCAGGAAGGTATAGACAGCAGAATTAACAAATAAATAGCAGCTCATCTCTGTTATGGTAGAATAACTGGCAACGGCTGTGTGAACAGCTGCCTGCATTCGATTTAAAAATGCCGCTGAGTTCATTTGCTGACTATCACTCTGCTCTTGTATCCCTCACATGTTCTTTGAGTGAGGAAATGCATGGTAATCACAGCAGACACTGTCATTGTGTTGTGTGCTCATCCAGAAAACATGACTATGAGATTGAGAGGAGTAGTGATGAGAAGGATGAGCATGCATCCTAATGCAGATCCTGCCCATACAGCTTTCACGGAGAATGCCATCAGGAATGAGATGGAAAATGGTAAGCACACCTGAGGGGTGTCGAATTATCCTCTGGATATGTGGAAAGGGAAATATGACGCCTGATGTGGGTTCTGGCAAATATTAATAGGCAGCACTTGTTTTGTAATTTTGTGTCTGACAGAGGAACAAAACTTGGTCAAGGAACTTGTTGCTCTGTCAGCTCGAGACAGAATCCAGGCCATTCGGGATCTTCCCATGAGCTTTGAAGAGAAGAAACGTATCAGGTGGGTGAGTCACAAACAAATAAAGGTGGTACGAATTTCCTTGTCAGTGTCATTCTAGACATTTAGTTAATCATCATACCCTGCTGGGAACCATAAACAAATCTGTGTGGAAATGCTCTGGAGGCTAGTGGCAGTGCAATAAAGATGCATGACGTAAACATTATATTTGATAGAAAGCACACACTGCTCTTTTGGTCCAACATACATTACACAAGAAGCTTATAATTAAAGTCTGAAGGCTTTTCTACAGCCTGCAGCAGAGGGGGATGCAGGTATTTTAATTGACAATGACCTTACCTTTACAGGAACCAAGTATTGGCATTCAAGTCTTACAAGAAGTCTCGCCAATTCACATGTTTAGAAGATTGCTCTGAAAATTTTTCACTGGTGAGTGTTCAGTGACCCGTCATAAAACAAACTGCTGCTTTTCTGAGCATAGCGCCGTCATAATCTGTGCTCGTGTGCACGTTTTTCTCTCAGTTTTTACGCAGAAGCGGGTACAGCTTGAGGTCAGCCAAGCAGACCCTGGGGTTGTGGCAGGGCATCATGAAGGAGATTGGTGGAAAGTTTGGGACCGGAGTTCTCACTTATTTTGTGTTCCTGAAGTGGCTTCTCATGGTTAACATTTTCTCATTCCTGGTCAACTTCAGCTTTATCACCATCCCGCAGCTTGTTTACGAGAACTCTCCCAGCAGTTCTCAGAGTGTGAACAACACACCTCCGGGTGTGAGCTTCAGAGGACTGGAGATACTAACTGGAGCTGTAAGTGGAGTGTGCATTTACCTTCTTCAGCTATCATTATTTTGCAATTTAAAGCTACTGGGATTATTATCACTTAATTAACACTTAACTGATTATGTAATATGTAAGGAGCCACAAATAGACAAATTTGTAATGTATTGTCTTTGACTATGCTATGAAGAATGTGTTTTGGTTTATGCTCACTGCTTTAATCTGAATCATTTTGCTCACACCAGTCATTTGCTTTCCAAGGGTGCCATAGGGTGACCAGTACAGCCTGGACAGGTCACCAGCACAGGGCCAGACCTGAGAGACAGACAACAGCATTTTCACATCCTCACCTACAGCCCATTTAGAGTCACCAGTTAACTAACGTGCACGTCTTTGAGCATGCACACTCCACACAGAAAAATTCCAGGCTGCATAATCTTTTCATGTGGGGCGATGGTGCGAACCAATGTGCCACAGCATTTGTTTTCACAAAAGAAAATCTATATAATGCCATAAAAAGTAGTGAGTCAATATTAAATGTGGAGGGGAAAAAAAGGGCAAATTCAATCTAAATGCTGATTAAAAGTACCAAACAGTGTGGATATATATTATGCAATTTTATGTTTTTTCAGTTCTCTCTGCACTGAGTGAATAACAGCTGTATATATTTTGGCTTCCCTAAGGGTTACTTTGGCTATACTGTCATGTACTATGGCAGCTACAGCAATAAAACTCTTGTGGGTCTGGTGGACTACAACATGCAGCTGGCCTATTTCTTCACCATTGCAGTCTACATGGTGCTGTGTGGAATTGTACTTATTTTCAGGTCAGTTCAGTCCTCAGCGTCATAAAAACTCCACTGATCCCCACAGGGAGATTACTTTGTTATAAATGCTCAAGACCCATTTAGGAGAAGAGGAAGTAAATCAAAAGAAAAATCAGAGCCTAAAATGCAATAAGTGTAACATTATGCAAGTATATATTAGATGCAATTATTATGATAATCTGTGAATAGAAAATGTGCAAAGTATAATACAAATGTGTCAAAATAAGTGATCCATAGCAATGATTAATAGCAGCAAATATAAAAGCTGCTACTATAGCTCTGATTCTTTACATTTACCTGAGTTTTCTGCTCTCTGTTTCTTCTTGGTACGTGGTAATGATTCCCTATCTTAATGTATCCTCATGCAGCATGGCATACTATTTTAAGAACAACTATGTGCTAGCAGACCCGGCATCAAACAGTGCATGGCAGCTTCTTAGCACCTGGGATTTTAGTGTGACCAATAAGAAGGCAGTGAAACAGCGCAAGAGCAACCTCTCTGTCCAGCTCAAGGTAACTTTTAATGTTTTTCAGACAAATATAAAATGCAGAATCAACTGTAAGTGACGGATTTTCAATATTTCAATGTTTGCCCACTTCCTGCTCCTCCAGGAGTCGTTAACAGAAAGCGCCCAGCAGGAGCGCCTCACAGTCACTGAAGCACTGAAGTTCTATGGGATTCATTTCGGTTGCTGGCTTCTCTCCACGAGCTCGGCTGTGTGCTGTGCAGCCAGTATCTACTTTCTCTGCCAATATGAGCAGAAGGTACACAAGTGAAAATTAAATAATTACGACACTGGAATACTTGTTTTTGTAGGATGTAGACTGCAGCCAATACAAAAGTGTTTCTTCTCTTGTCTGCTGTTGGTAAAACCATGCTACACCTGTACTATTTGACCATTAAATGACAAGTCAGGTGCCATAAACTTACTGAAAGCAACATGTCATGTTACCAGCAGTGCAGTGTTTGATTGATTTCATTGCACACAGTATTTGTCACCAAGCACTATCTTGACCTGTCGTATCTTTACAGCAGGTAACAGATGCTGCCGGCTGGTCCCTTTTAGAGGAGTCAGAGACACTCCTTTGTGTTCCCTTTGTGGTGTCTCTGATGAACCTGGCTGTCCCGCTCTTCTACTCCCTCTTCAATAAATTTGAGCGGCACTCCAGCCACCGCAAACAGATTTACACTCTGGTTGTCAGGTGACATAAGATAATTGAAATTTATGTGAATGTATGTTTTTTGGGGGGGAATTTGCTCTTTTTTTTTATATTGTTTGGATAAGAAGACTTGTTTCACTCATACAAATCTGGAGCCAGCAGCCTCTTAGCCTAGCATAAAGACTGGAAATCAGAGGGAGTTAGCCTTGTACTGGTGTGCGTAAAACAGCATCACACAGTTAACTGCAGAGTAACTGTGTGATGCTGTGCAGAGTGCAAGTGCAGAGTAATGACAAAGTTGGCAAAGTGACGGCGTTAAGATCAGACTTAGATGTAAATATAATGTACAGTGAAGCAATGACTGCAGAAATGTGAAGTGGTGTAGCTATGGACACATAGGCATACACATGATAATAAAGGATAATCATCTAGCTCAAAGCAAATGAAACGATTTACGATAATAACCCTTGAAATAAATTTTGATCTTTTCCTTCCTGCAGAAACGTCGTACTCAAGATGTTGATTCTATCTGTTTTGTGTTATCATTGGATGAATGTGGTCGCCTATAATTTTTCGGTATGTAATAAATATCCTTTTTTTTAAAAAAAAAACAAAAAACACAACAACACAAGTTTATTTGTCTGTGCTTACTTTATTCAGTAGTCACAGATATTTATTCATGAACCTGTTTCCTTGCCAGTGTTGGGAGTCCATGGTAGGGCAGGCTTTGTACCGCCTCGTCTTTTTTGACTTCCTTTTTCTGATGTTGAGCTCCTTCTACGGAGAGTTTCTTAGCAAGTGAGTTATGACATTTTAGTTTGCATCCGTTATAATTTAAACCGGCAAAGTTAACCTACGTTTTAAATGATATGCTCGATTTCTTTCTCACAGTGTGATAGGAACCAAATGTATACCACGAATGGGGGTTCCTGAGTTTGACGTAGCCAGAAATGTCCTTGAACTCATCTATTCACAAACACTTGTCTGGTATGAAGAACGCAGCGCCTCAGTGGATTTCTGGCAGATCTCACGTTAACCATCTTGGTCTCAGACCTGTTTACTATTTAAAGCTGATTATTTTCTGTCCACAGGATTGGAATCTACTTCTCTCCTCTGCTTCCTGTCATGCAGATTATCAAATTCTTCATCTTGTTTTATCTAAAGAAGGTAAATGCACATTAGCAAACCTGGGTGGCTATAGTGATTATAAATTGCCATAATGACAAAATGCCAAAGGCAGGTACAACACCACAGCTACCCGAACTGCTCTTTGTACTCTAATAAGGCTCGTGTTACTCTAGTTGTGCACTTCGGTCAATAATTAATTAAAATCCTTTCATCACATTGACTGCGTGCTCTATTTGGGGTTATGGAAAAGACAGCCAGGGTTTCAGATTTAAGGAGGGACCATTATGGTTTAATTGCACCAGACAAAATCAATCAGTTCCTGAAATTAAATGAGCTGGGGAAGATCTGTAATTTAATCTAGGCTGGATCTCATATTGCTGCATGTTTCATAATCATAATAAGGTCATTCAAAGCTCTGATGTTTTCTTATGGACTGAAATAGATGTGATGTTCAGGCTGCAATGAGCTCACGAGTGGAGTTACTAAAAATATAAATTTGGAATATACGTGTGTTTATGGATGTGTGTTTCTAGGATGGTACATGTGTGTTTTTGCACCTTCCCAGGTCAGTCTGACACGGAACTGTCAGCCCCCGCGGCGATCCGGCAGGGCAGCTCAGATGCAAACCATCTTCATCTTCCTTCTCTTCTTCCCTTTCTTTGTGGGAGCCCTGTCAGTTGTCGCATTCACTGCTTGGAGGTAAGAGGACACGACTTTGAATACTTGGAAACAGCAACGTGTATTTAACAATTTTATTCTGTTCTGAAACAAAGTGTAATTACCCATAATGCACTCCGTAGACTGACTCCCTCAAAGCAGTGTGGCCCCTTTCGTGGACTCAGCAATGCCTTCAGTGTGGTTGACGTCTGGATAGATGATCTGAAGGTGATCCCAGGCACTCAGTGGGTCATCTGGATCTATGATCATGTCATCAGGAGTGAAATCTTCTTTTTTCTAATCACACTCATCATCCTGTAAGTACATAGCATAAGTGCTATCCTGTATGGATAGTAGGGCATGTACTGTGTATATGAGTGGTATAAATGGTTTTCCTGTCTAAATTTTTACTGCTCAGGGTCATCATATACATACTAATGCAAGTCACTAACGGCCGAAAGGAGCTTATTCGCCGTCTGAGACAACAAATTGCTAATGTGAGGTTTTTTTTTGGTAGAAATTTTTACTTAAATATATATTTCATCATACTTTAGGAATAACTGTGCACTTGTTTAATTAAGAATAAAATTCACATTTTATTTCTATATTTTTGCTTTACTGACTGCCCTCTTGCCAGGAAGGGAAAGACAAGTCCTTCTTATTAGAAAAGCTGCAGGACCTTCAGAAATCTCTCCCAAAGAAAAGCACCAAACAGAAGAAACAAAAAGGGGTTTGTTGCAAAAACTATTTCATGCTTGCATCCAGAAGCTTGTTATCAGCCTCACTGAATATATTCTTTTCTCTTTAGAGCACAGAACAACACTCAGATGCTCACTCCTCCGGTGGTCAGTCCAACTCAAACGCCATGAATCAAGCTTTACTCGCACGGCAGCAGCAGGAGCAGGAGGAAAGAAACAACACTGGTGGAATACCTGTTCCTTCCGACATTTCCACCTCTAGTGCTCTGATGCAAGCCATGTTGGCCCGTCAGCTTGCTGACCAGGAGAATAAAGATTTGTACCAGAAGCCTGATAAAAATCTGTCATCGTCGAATGCACTTGCTCAGGCCATGGCAGCGAGGCACAGGGTGGAGGATGAGGAGAGTGATAAATATGACACTACAGTTTTTTCTGAAACCCCTTTCAACAGATCCGGTGCCGTCACCCAGACCAATCAAGCCGGAAGAAGAGCAGAAGATGGAACGGGTGACCTTTCGTCTCCAGTGTCAAGTGTTATGATGCAAGCCATGAAAGCCAGGCAGAGAGTGGAGGAAGAGGACAGGATTCAGTGGGTCCCTGCTCCTTCACAAAACTCTGGTCCTTCAGGCTCCAATGCTCTCATCCAGGCTATGCTGGCCCGACAGCAGGCCCAGAATGAATATGATGATGGTTACTGAACAAAATGATCCAAGCTTTAACTTGCTGTGATGAACAGTATATATATTTGAAAAATATCCAAATGGATTTTGAAGACTGAAACTGCATTTTGCGTTCTACTTTGTGAAGTATAAGCAGAAACAGCTACTGTAGCAGCGCTATATGAGTGTGCAGGTACACCTCTTAATTCAACTTTCATACAAGTAAATTTTAGTATCATCTTTCTATGACAGTATATCAAACTTGTATGATAAATAACCATAAAAATGAACGTTGGGCCTAAACTTGTGCCATTTGTAATGTAATTTTGTATAATACAATGTAATGTATATGTTGTTGTACATAATGAAATGTGAAATGGAAATAAAGCTAAAAGCAAAGGTTATATGAGGAATATAATGATGCTTGTGCAAAATTAGTTACCATTGTTATTGGCGTGAAATGCAATTTTTTTTAATGAGCTGACAAAGACAACACTGCCCTCTTTAGGAACTATGCATACACTGCTGCATTTGACTTTTTGGTTTCTCACACACTGATGGTCTTTTTCTATTCTGCTCACTTTCCGGATGCTCTCCAGAAACAAGAAATAACTCTAAAATGTTGATTTTTTTTTTTAACTTTGTACAAAAACACTACTGAAATCTATGTTGTGCTATTTGTATGCAAATAGTTACGGTTTGAATATTTAACTGAAAAAGTCTAATAGTTGTGTGTTTGTGTGAATCAGAGTTTATGATACTGAAAAGGGTAGAAGTTCTTGTCGGGGGAAGTAATAGTCAAAACACATTTTTCCAAGGGGAAAGTTTAATATTCACGTTTGCCTGAAACACTCTGCAGAACCATTTTGACACCATAAATTTTTTATTTTTCTCCAATTAAAGCAGAATCATCTAATGAAAATTAAATGTGTTTGCCACGTGATATACTGAGTGTGTGTTTATATGAATTTTAATCCCTGCTGTAATTTTTTTACATTTTTTATTAATATGGTTTATGCTAGTCCAAGAAGACTGAATTGCAAATCATCATTTGAGCTTTGTGAGAAAAAGTCAGCCAAGGTGAACATCCAACAACCAAAAGAAAAATGATAAATTCTGTGTACAAATATACTTCACAGCTATTTTACAAGCAAAAGTACCATAAATACTGTAAATAGGCACATCATTTGCAGTATGTATTTCTGGCTTTGATGAAAAAAAAAAACACTTTCATGCAAATTTTTACCATTTGTCAGCTGAAAATTTTCAACCTTAACCTTGTATAACTTGAATCTCCATGACAGGATTTAATTAAGGCAGTATTAAAAATGTGTCAGACAGGGCTAGCAATACGGCCTGTAACCCTTATACAGTGGGGAAAATAAGTATTTGACGCACTGATGATTTTGCAGGTTTTCCCACCTACAAAGAATGCAAAGTCCTGTAATTTTTATCATAGGTACACTTCGACTGTGAGAGACAGAATCTCAAATAATAATAAAAAAAATCCTCAAAATCACATTTTATGATTTTTTAAATAATTAATTTGCATTTTATTGCATGAAATTAGTATTTGATACAATAGAAAATCAGAACTTAATATTTGCTACAGTAACCGTTGTTTGCAGTTACAGAGGTCAGACACTTCCTGTAGTTCTTGAGGTTGCACACACTGCAGCAGGATTCTGGCCCTCTCCTCCATACAGATCTGCTCCAGATCTTTCAGGTTTCAGGCTGTCGCTGAGCAACATTGAGTTTCAGCTCCCTCCAAAGATTTTCTATTGGGTTCAGGTCTGGAGACTCTCTAGTTGCCCTGGCTGACCCAGCTTGTTGGTTAAAATCTTGCGATAAATGACCCTACCCATCCTCCCTTCAATACGGTGCAGTCGTCCTGTCCCCTTTGCAGAAAAGCACCCCCAAAGTATGATGTTTCCACCCCCATGCTTCACGGTTGGGAGGTGTTTCTGGGGTTGTACTCATCCTTCTTCTTCCACCAAACACGCCGAGTGGAGCTGATACCAAAAAGCTCTATTTTGGTCTCATCTGATAACATGACCTTCCCCCATGCCTCCTCCAGACCATCCAGATGGTCATTGGTGATCTTCAAACGGGCCTGGACATTTACTGGCGTGAGCAAGGGGACCTTGTGTGCACGCCCTGCAGGATTTTAAACCATGATGGCATAGAGTGTCACTAATGGTCATCTTTGAGACTGTGGTCCCAGCTCTCTTCAGGTCATTGACCAGGTCCCCCCGTGTGGTTCTGGGCTGATTCCAGACCTGTATCAGAATCATCCTTAACCCATGAGGTGATCTTGCATGGAGCCCCAGACCGAGGAAGACTGACAGATCTTGTGTTTCTTTCTTGTGTTTCAACAGTTGTTGCCTTCTCACCAAGCTGTTTGCCTATCGTCCTGTAGACCATCCCAGCCTTGTGCAGGTCTACAATTTTGTCCCTGACGTCCTTAGACAGCTCTTTGGTCTTGGGCATGGTGGAGAGGTTGGAGTGTGCTTGATTGAGTGTGTGGACAGGCGTCTTTTATAAGTTCAAACAGGTGCAATTAATGCAGGTAATTAATGCAGGTAATCTGAAAAAAATTATTATTCAAAAATCATAAAATGTGATTTTCTGGATCTTTTTTCTCTCGCACAGTTGAAGTGTACCTACGATAGAAATTACAGACCTCTCCATTCTTTGTAGGTGGGAAAACTAGCAAAGTCGGCTTATTTTCCCCCCTGTTGGAAAATAGGTGTTCATCCCATAGTGAACACTTACTAAAGATGGACAGCTACGCTTCAGTCCAACAAAATGACACATTGAGAGAAATGCCACCACCTACTGTCCTGTCTCACTCAGCACTGCTCTTCCCCCAAAGAGTTTGCAATGTCACTGAAGTCCAGGGAGCCAGCTGGTATGGGAGTCTTCCTGCCGCCTTTTAGGGTCTGGCTGGTGTAATAATCCACAGATTTGGAGATGGAGTGCACAGAGTGCTCCCGGAAATATCCGAATGCCTCCCGTGCGTCCTCCTCCCGAATGCTTTGCTCGAAAGTCTTGCGTTTGTGCCTGAACTCAATGACCGTCTTTGTATAGGAGTTGAGGGTGGTGACAGACGCACCCATGCAGCAGGTGAAGGAAGCCCAGGCCATGCTGATATAAAACAGCAAGAAAATTCACTTTTTAATGAACATGTGAAAAAAAGGAGGTGAAAACCAAATGAAAGATGGCGCGCTCCAGTGAGGCATGCTGCATTCTGATGTTTTACCCTCAATACTTTGACACTGCATTTGGTGAGATTAGTGCCAATCACTGTAAGTCCCTCTGCTCTCCTCAAGCAGACTGGATCACATGTGAGGTCAGACAATCAAATCATCATCCCATGTCGTTTTCATGCAGATTGGATAATGCCCACAAAAGGTCAAGAATTGTTTAACCTCTAAAATGACTTTTCAGCATACTGTGCATATTGTACAGGAGTAAAATATTATTCCCTTATGCAATTCTAATCACACCCGTATTGAGGCTTTGGACACCAAAGCCTAATCCTGCCATAACATGAGAGCTTTGGGCTTTTTTCATTACAGACAGTGATGCTGAAGAGAGGTGAGATCAGAGCTACTGCTGACAGCGTGGGGCAGCAACATGCATTCCTCATCTGGTTCCCTAATGAGCGATTTGACTTAACTTTATCTATGAAACACTTTAAATAACACAGAATATACACAACAATCAGGTTTGCAGACCCTTACCAGAAAGACCAACCATAGTCCCAGTTGTAGGGTCTCCAATCCGGTGGACCAAGGCTGACGGTGACCTGGAAAACCTGTGTGTACATGACATGAGCCACCATGCCAAGAAGACCTGCAATCATATGCACAGTGCATATAAGCTTTCTGATTCAGTGTACAAACAGAAAAGAAGACAGTTTTTTAAAAGCTCACTGGATGATTTCCTTCAAGTACAGAATCAAGATTTAAAAATTAGTTCAAATTTATTTCTGATCATTACGAGGAAACCAGGGGATGTTTCTTGGGTTGGATGCAGGTTTGTTTGACACTTTTTCTCTTCTCACGTTATTGTCAAAATACAATTTAAAAGCAGACGGCTTTTGACTAGTTGTTACCAATTCCCTGCTCCTCAACAGATTAAAGAGGATGTTTGCTGTGCCTTATTTCTAAATTTGATTTTAAAAGATTAATGACAGTCTTAGAAACCACATTGCAGAAAATCTCACAAAAGCATTTTAGCTTATAACAAATATCATCAAGCACACTACCTGAAAGCACTGTGAAGACAGCGGCAAAGGCATTGAGTTTGAGTCCATCAATAACATTGCTGGAGTGGACCAGCTCCAAACACATGAGGCTGAAGCCAACCACCAGCAGAATAATGTACAACATCTCAGAAACAAGTGACAACCACAGCATCCCTGAAAAATGCCAAAGAACAAATAATAATAACAATTATAAAGGTAGCACGAAGGCATCCTTTTTAATAATATATTTGCAAAGATCTTTGATTCATATGGAACCTTTTGATTTATCATCGCATCGCCTGACATCTCAGTGGATAGTCAGATAGTTAACATGGGCTCATGGTAGCATGTCAACCTCATATGAAGTCAACTGATGTCAAAGCTTTCCGGTTTACAGAAAGCCTTATTCAGCCTTCCAGTTAATCTAGTGGAATATAATCTGGTTGCACATGAAGATCAGACATTGCAACTCCTCTTCACTCCACTTCTCAACTTTCCCACCATCGCTTATCTTGGCAGACAGATTGACGAAAATTAAGCATTTATCGAGCCGAACGTGCGAGCACAGCTGCAAATCTGTAAAACTTATAAACTGAATGTGTGTGTCCTCCTCCATGACGTCATACTGAAACACTCCTGAGCTGACAGGGGAGGGGGGCAGTGGGCACTCACCTTTTTCTGACGCAGGGGCTAAATCAATAAAACTTCGACATCTCTCACCTGGAAGCACAGCAGAGGATATGGTCATGTCATTAGCCAACATTCATTCAGAAATAATTTAATCACAGGTACATTAGACGGAATAAAGATAGTGGAATGGAATAGAAAGTGCCTAATATACTCTGAAAACACTCGTGCTCCCAAAAACTGTGGCATAATGAAAGCCTGTGACAGCAAACAGGACACACAACAAACAATGACACTAGGGAGTCCTGTAGACATGTTTTCCATCTGTTGAGCAGCGCATGCCTCTGGATTTGTTGCAAGTGGAACACTTTAATCAGGTATACGGAGGGTGGCAACAGCTGTTTTGATGAAAAACTCATCAAGGCCCCTGTTACATAATCCTTATTAACTCAAGCTGTCTCAGCACCCCCTCTTCCTCCCCCACCATCGCGCAGTCACTCGATGAGATCAAAACGGGTTATTGCAATTGCCTCTTGAATATTTTTGAAATTGTGGTTTGTTTCTATTCCTGAGTGTCAAAAATGATGGATTATCACCTCGGGCTGTGGTGGTATGTTACAGAGCTGAGAGATGGATGTTGCAGCGGCTCCTCATCGAGATGCAGTAAACTAAACAGAGAGAGAACTAATCTGGGCTGATCACACCTTTTGTCCCTGAACTTTTCATGACCATGGTCACCCCTCTGACACACACATAATCCTCCCCCTTGAGCCCTCCGTTATTAATGTACAACACTCTAATATGGTCAAACTGAGCGAGTACGCCAAGCACACACACATTGCCCCATTCAAGTCCCTGACAGCCAGACAGCCAGTTGGGCCTTCCTGTCTCCATATTTTTTAAAATAACAATAATAAAAATTATTTCAGACTAAAGCTTCCAAGTGCTGTTATTTATGCTGCATTTGAACAAATAAAACATGTAACAACAATTTTCTAAGCCATAATGACACAATGTTGAAATCATCCTGAAGTTGATTTAAGGAGCAGTCTATCTCTATTTAGCTGAATGTTTTTTTTTTTTTTATGACAAAGGAGGAAATTTAGATTGTGCCCATTTGTTTTATTGGCTTGGTCTGTTTTAAAATTGGATCGGTGAGTTAATGATTATATAAACTTAGGTTTGATGATGACATGAACAATCAAAA
>VUQK01012869.1:5615-16482 GCA_015106715.1 Bujurquina vittata | reverse complement strand
TGCACTATTTTTTTTTTTTTTTTTATATTTTTATATATATATATATATATATATATATATATATATATATATATATATATATTGGCATGAGTTTTAGTGAGGATTCTGACCTTAAAAACAGTAAACTGCAACATGGGAATAATATTTTAAACGTTTAAAAATTGATAAAGACAGCTGCATATGCAAGATGTGAACTGCATCCTAACTGAATTGTGACATAAAATACAGAGCATAACAAACATTTCTGTTTAAGGTCAGTTCTTCCAAACTTAAAATGAGAAGGGACATGATTTTTAATTTTTTTTAAAGGAAGCCATTTAAAATTAAATATATGCACATGGCAACAGTTTTATGGCCGATTTAAAGTTTATGTTTAAAACCTTTTTCTTTTCTTTTTTTGTTTCTGGCAAACAAAACAAAAACCAAACAAAAAAAACAAAACAAGCTTTTTGCCAGGGTCGCTGTTTCTTTCAGATCCATTAGTTCTGGTTCATTAGTTATTTATGAGCACAGCAGTTGTGTAATAGCACTTTTGGAGGTCATCCTTCATTCTGGAGTTTTTTTGTGTCAAACTCCTCTCAGAACTTTAAAGTTGATGATTTATATACTTGCAACAAGTCTAAATAACACAAAGCCAAACAAACAAACAAAAAAAAACACTTGCTTCAATTTTGTTTTATGGTTTAGGTCCTCTAGGAATGGTCACCTAGATCTCTCCTGAACTTTAGCATCATCTTTAATGTATAGCATGCATTCACCTCTGTTTTGTTGTAAGGGTACCTGAGGGACAGTTGTTAAACCCGCAGTATAATGGCACCTACAAAATATTAAACACTGGTTTTGGAGATGGATGCAGGCCATCTGGGGAACAACTTTAGGACTTTTAGGATTTCTGTACTGTTACTGCTCGTGGGTGGAACTTTAACATCTCCCAAATGTCTGCGTTTATACAATCTTTGCCAACTTGTCCCTTCTCTTCACACATCACTTTTCTAGCTTCATGTACATAATTCCATTCAATTCCAATTTCTGATTTAATTGTAAATTATGTAAAAATAGTGCTTTTAATGAATAATGTTCTGGGTTTGCAGTATTGATTGAACTTTTGGCCCAAACACGTCCCAGTCTCTCAATATTCCTGTGAATATACACATTTCTCTTGAGAGGTACAAACCTGAGCTTGCAGGACAGCGGTGCTTGCTGAGACTACCTAATTATACATTAGCGTTAAATTACGTATCTTTGTGTGTGTGTGTGTGTTTGCTAAAGGTACATAAAGTGCACCCAGTGTGCCTGCTCCTTTGCTTGTGTGGAAGCGTGGGTGTGTCAGCTGCAATATGTGTGTGCATCTTGATCCTGTCCCCAGAGAGCACACGCTAAATTAGGATGCATATTATTTAAAGATGCCCTGGGCTGGGTTTCAGCTGGGTATATTTGTGTAGTGGATATGTTGATTTATTTCTTTATTTATTATTTTTTTTTGCTGTGTGCCTATTCATGCTGCCAGGGAAGCAATCTTAAGCACAGAAGTGTTTGCATAAATGGAGATGAATCCTTGAGCTTAATTTTGGCTGCTATGAATTCAAATGCTTTGCTCTCTTAGGTTGGGTTATTGTTGTCTGGTGGTGAATTTATTTTGTGTCTGCTTTTTCTCAGTTGTAAATAGCATGACCCCTTGAAATATCTGAAAATAAGGCCTTGTGTGTTAGTAAAATTTTAATTTCAATAAGTGTACATATGTGTGTTTTTTTAAAAAAACAACAAATAGTTCAAATAAGATCTCTTATCTCCATCCTGAATCTGCCATAACATCATAATGTGAGATGATATTATTTAATATTTTATCTTCAGTATCTGTAGTTTTATTTTTCCTTTTTCTGGCCCACATTGCAATATGAAAAAATGTAATTTCAGACAGTTCCCG
Organism: Bujurquina vittata; assembly: GCA_015106715.1. Lineage (NCBI taxonomy): Eukaryota > Metazoa > Chordata > Actinopteri > Cichliformes > Cichlidae > Bujurquina > Bujurquina vittata. The sequence goes on along the minus strand of VUQK01012869.1, from coordinate 14,558 downwards.
CCATCTGAAGGAGAACATACAGCACGTATGTATTATATTTCACCATGTAGAAATTTCACACCATGGTCTTTCAATGCCACCTTATAAAATTTATATCCAAAACGGTACTCCTAAAGGGTAAAAGTAATTTCCCCATATACAAGCTATTGCAATGAGTTTCACCTCTGTTAAATATGGAGCTCAAATGTAAGTGAATCAGGTTGTTTCTGATTTGCTCTCTGGCAATGCTACTACTTTAGATTTTATGGCAATGATATATCTCAGATGGATTTGGTAATTTCATTACGTTGGCATACTAGATCAGTGAGGTTTGCCTCATAGTGTAATTGATATACATAATGGGAGCTACTCAGGTGCACAGAAGGTAATTTAAGGTGCTGTGCAATCATGAAGCCTTAGCCACACCAAATGATAACCACTAAGACTGCAGTTCAACTTATCGCACTGGTAAGCTTCTCTTTCTTCCTGTGCTCATTTTTGTGAGCGTGTCAGTGGTCTGGTTGTGCTGACTTGATTAACTAACCTGCATTCACATTCCTTCCATTCCTCCCTCCTGTCTGCTTGGTCACATGAGAATGGTGGTGTTACACTAAAGGTGGCCATGTAGGTGGGAAGATGAGGGTTTTCTGTAGAGTTATATTGATATTGAGTCTATGCCACGGTGGAAAAGGCTTCACTGGAGATTCAAATCAGGGCTGAACTTTAGTTCCTAGATCGCTCAGTAATAAATTCCGCCATCACACAATAGAGAGCATACATTTAGGAACATCTCTTGAACAGCCGTTTGTGCATTCACACTGAGTACGCGCACTCTTTAGTTCTCATTCAAATGCAGTATATAATTCAAAGATCACAGCACATCTCGTCTGTGATGGAAAATGCCATTACTGAGAATCCTGGTGCGAGCATAATACGTGAAGCTTGCTCAGTGCAGTCTGCCCTTCCTCAGTGCATGTGCAAGGTAGTGCCACATAACAGTCTCATTCATCTTCCTGACACAGTGTGAGGTGCTTAAATTGCATGCATTATAATGTACATGTGCCTCACTTGAAAAAGGAGCATCAAGGAAAAAGTTTTTTCCTTTCCAGTGTTTCATCTCCTATCTGTATTTTGCCTGTTTTTATCCCATCTGAAATTGTTACCACCAGTGTTGCCAGCCTTTTGCTGTAACTTTATTGTGCTGCTGCGTGAATAAACGGGTTCTGATCTTGATCTCCCATGTTACACCCATGTTGGTTTTATTGCTTGCTTTGTTGACTCATGCAAGAGGGTCTGGCACTTGACATAGCCATGTGGAGGCCCCACGCTGCTGGGAGGCCCCACATGAAGGAAAGCTGCTTTGTGATTGGAGGAAGTCAGAATGGGATGAATGAGCACTGTACATAGAGCAGGAGGCATGAGGGACTGCACTGATACGCCCCCTCTCTCACTCTCTATCCGTTGTTCTCTGTTCCCATTTTTGTCTCTTTTTCCAGCACACTTTAAGCCATTTGTTGTTACATTGGTTGTGAGAAGACAGTCACCATGTGGCCTGTTTGACATTAAGTATACACGTTAAGTTTTATAGTTAATTACTTTATAAAAATGTCAGCGCTCATCAAGCACCACACGAGGAGTAAAGAAGTCAACAAATACAGAAAGAGGTGTTCTTTTAGATGGTTTTGAACCATTTAGAGTTGAAATGATTGGGTGGTAAATGACAAAGTCAAATGGATGAAGTCATTTTAAAAACACAAATTTGCAAAGTTCACCAGGATTTAAGTTCCTGATTACATTTTAAAAAATTTTATGGAGAGAGGTGCTAAGAAAATCTCCAATTTGGCTTTAAGAAATTATGAGGGGATTTTTTTTGCTGTGGACAACAAACTAGTTGAATAGAAACTGATTAATCAATACTCAAAATACCAACGTCTGGGTGCTGATTTAGCTCACTGGATTCAGCAGGTGACGCATGTCAAGAGGCCTACAGTAGGTCTGAATTCACCCCAAGCCCATTTATTGCATGACTTCCACTTAGATAGCAGCTAGTTTTTAGTTCAATAATTGTATAATTCAAATTGATCAGCAATCCAGAGGTCCCCAAGGAGCATTGGAATATACTTTGTTGACACAGATGTGTATAAACTTTTCTTAAATCTTTAATTTACTGTATCAGCTTTCCGACAGTGAAAGTGATTGTGTCTGTGCCCATGACTGGGTGTGAGAAGAACTGTAGTGTATCGTCTTGGGAGGAAACACAGCTGGAACAGTTAACACTTGACACGGCAGCTGTTCACATTGCTGAGTGACTCGCAGCCTCACTGTGGGTTCAGTGAAATGTTGTGCCCTCTGTATATACCATTGCTTACCTAATAAATAATTTAATTTGACATACAACCACACAAAGGCATGCAAAGACAATTAATTGTATAGCATGCTACCGATGCAGTATATTTTCACGGAACAAACTCAGCATACCCAAGGCAGTATTTGAGATGACACTGTACAAGATGAAAGCTTAAATATTTAGACAGTAGAAAAGTGCATCTGTCAGTGAGATTTTCTGTTTCGTGCCATTTCTACTTGCATACTGAAACCTGAGAGTGCCTGTCTCCACGCAGGGTTTATCACTGGCTGCTTCTCTGCTCAGATGATCTCAGCTGCGGCTTCAAAATATTGATTTCTTCATATGCTGGATCTTTTTTGGCCACAAACAAAGCAAGTTGTGGGGCTATTGTTTATACCTTGTTTCTATTGATGGAAGTTAATTAAATTGGCAATGTAAGGTTCCACTGAAACTAAGCAGTAGTAAAAAAAGAAAAGACGTTTGGCTGAGGTTTGGTTTCAGCCATCCAGGCTTCCCACACAACTACACACATACATAGTTCTACTTGCTGCAGCCTTCTCAGTGTTATCAGTGAGACCATGTTTCCTGTGTACTCGGTATTTATTATTCAGGGCCTAGTAATGTCCCACAAACCAATACAAGTGCTATCCAATTTCACATTACATACAAACATCATTCACCAACAAAGCACTCATGGCACTATTCTACTGCAGTGTGGCACAACGCAGCTTAGTTAACACTGTTTGTGTGCTGTAGTGGTCCCGCTGGTATTAAAGTGTCTTTAATTCAATTCAGCTGCTCTTTGTCATTTGATTGAAATAATTTCTAGCTAACTTTGAGGCAGGCAATTGAAGCGACTACCAATGAGAGCCAAGGATATTGCTGATTGACATATAACAGTGGGGCAAGTACTTTAGAAGGTTAGCTAGGCAATGGGAGCCTGGGATGTCAGCTAGCGACCAACTGTCGGCGACTGTCGCAGTAAGCGACTTCCTAAGATGCTCTCTTGGGTGCACCAGTTCAATCCTTCATTTCATTCTAAAATTGTAGGTCTATACTCTCATTCTCTTTCTTAGCTCTCCATCATCAACATCATCTTTCCTTTGAGGTCATGAATCGTATAATATGAAGAAATCATATGTATTTGCCTTGGCTTGCTGTGGGATTTGTAGGCAAAATCTGCAAAGTTTTAAGTGATTTATAGCAGGTTTGATTGGATATTCTGCACATGCAGTTTTCATGCAGTGCTGACCATTGATATGAAATTTAATTCAGATAATGCTTCTGAATATCTGCACAAAGAAGTGCCCAGATGCATGTCGATAGAGCGGTAATCTTCTGAACTAGCATAGGAAGGACACCTGAATCTGTGTCTTCCATCAGCGAAAACATTATTGGCAGTTTCATGAAAGAGTAGAACTGTGACATTTCAGGGGTCCCTGGAGACATGGGGAAACTTATTTTGCAAAAATACCAAATTTACTATCAAGAAACCAGATTAAAAAAAAAGTTTAGTGTTACTATGCAACTGTTGCTATTCAAAAGTAAATGGGGCTGGAACATAGCAGCTGTGCCATCAAAGGCCATTTGAATGTTTTGAATATACATGATTAATGTTATAAATAAATTAATAAACACATTTTTAAGAGCTTTTGCACTTGACTAATGATTTCAGAATCAAGAAGGAGACAGAAAGAAATTATGTTTTGTTGCAATGGCTTGATGTGAGGAGCCAGGGTTGGGTGAAGGGGTGGAATTCTGCATGTGTGTGTGGAGGACCAGCATTGGTTGGTAAGGTGAACCTCTGCGCATGTATCTGTGCTTGGATTTAAAAAAAGAATAGAACTTTCACAGAATAGGACAGGCCATCTCTTCAGGAGGTCTTGGACTGTACACACAAAGAAATAGAGGTACGAGAATGGACCTAAAAAGGTACAAAGCGTTGTCGCTCCAGCTGTACCCTAGTGGAGTACATCATTGTACCTCTGAGCCTAGGAATTTTGATTTTTGTACCTCTGAAGGTCCACCGTAAATCGCCCCAAGGGTACAAAATCAAAATTCCTAGGCTCAGAGGTACAATGATGTACTCCACTAGGGTACAGCTGGAGCGACAACGCTTTGTACCTTTTTAGGTCCATTCTCGTACCTCTATTTCTTTGTGTGTAGGACACTACTTAACTACTTTTTTAATGGGAAAAAAGTAGTTAAAATTGTCTTTTTTTCTTCTTTATTTCCTCATAAGTGATTAAATTATCACAACTTTAAATGTAGACTTGTACTTCTTCAGTGGAGCTCAGGGTGAAAAACTGGCCATCAAAATCCATGTCTTATACATCAATGTAAACACTCCTGAAATACAAAATGTCTCTTGAATAACGTTGTAAAATTTTCTGAAATGTACTGAGGATGCCTCAGGGTAGAACTAGTTTGCAAATATCATCATCATCCATCACAAAAGTAGAAACTGCATCAGAACTACAGAAATGAGGAATTATGCAACTTTAAATATATTCTGCCACATTGTGCAACAACTTTAATCCTCACGGTATTCAAACTGGGAGGCACATGTGGTGCTTCAGGCTTGCCAGTGTTCTTGCTTGCGTGTACACAGCTAAAGCACAAAAATCTCTAAGATCTCTTTGCTTATGGAATTGCTCAGTGCGTGTTTTCTACAGCTCATAGCTAAGGTTCACTGTACCATTTATTTTGTAGTCTGACAAAAAGGGAGATTGTCACAAATCAACATTGACTGTAACACTGTCCGCAAAAGCCGGGCAGTCTTGCAATGGAACGACAACGCACTAACGTTCCAACAGCATAGTTGGTGGCCAGAAAGCTCACATTAGCAACATACACTGTAGTGACAGCTGGGAATGTGGTGTTCCATGAATTTCTTGGGTCATCCTTAAGTGCATCTAAAGAGCTGTCTGTTGTTTTTGTGACGTTTTCAAATCATGAATGCCTCCTCAGCAACCGAAAGTGTAGCTTCTGAAGAGCACAGTGCCTGCATTTTGTTTCAGTAAAGAGGTTTGCAAGCCTGGAATAAAACGTTTGTTTTTGTTTGCAATATATATAAGAATCCCAGTATATGTTCCTATTGGCTACATTTTTTTTATTATTATGATGCTATGATACATTCCATTCTATGACATTCCAGTCGGTGCTCAACTGAACTGTCAAATTATACGATTGTGGGATTTTTATCGAATATTTGTGTACATCTTATAGTTGTTGGCACTCACAGTGGCCAATTAATATTTATGCAAAGTTTGATCAAGATTGGCTCATTTGGGTAGAGATAAGGAACATGCAAACATATATACATACATAAGCCAACCAGACTTGACCAAAATTGTCTGAATGCAACCATTATGAACCCATTATCAAAATGAAAACAATACAAAAAGGTGATTTTTTTCTTTGATTTTTTCTTTATTTTTTTTTCATTTATACATTTTGTACATTATGTACATCTAAATCAAATGTGCAATAGTAGAGATACATTTGATTTAATTATTAGTACATTTGTTTTAGATAGGGGCCAAATTAGATTTGACCCTCATCCAAATTAAATGTACTCATTAAGTCTCATTAAGTTCATGTAGCAGTCATGATATTTAATTTACAATTGAATTCATGCCATATCCCAACCACAGTCACCTCAAGATGTGTTATACTGTATAGTAAAGACCCTACAGTATTAGGCAGAAACCCCCAACAAATGATCCCTTACAAGCAAGTACCGTGCTTATCGACAGTGAGAAGGAAAAACTCCCGTTTAACAGGAAGAAACATCCGGCAGAACCAGGCTCGGGGAGGGGCAGCCAGCTGCCACAACAAGGAAAGAAAAGAAGAAAACTTTTGTTATCTTTTGATATGGACAGGATGTGCAAAATGATGGCATTTTAGGATTTTAGCAGGAAAATTTGGTGTTGCAGAAATCAGCCTACTCGAGGCTGTATCCTGAGTGGTTTGTCGCTGTACTGGTTTGATCATTTCTCTAACTGTCCACAGAATCCTTTTATGTCTGCTTTTGTCCTCTGTTAACAAGTAATAATCTCCTTTCTGACTTGCTCCAACTTCTTTTATCAGTGGCATTACAGGCTAATGCTTTCCTGCCGTTTTCTTGACCTCATCAGTGGTCACATTACTGTGTTGCTGAACCCTCACTGTGGACGCCCTACGTGTTGGTATGGCCCTCCCAATTTGTCTTCCATCACAGGGAGGTGGTCTTGGGCACATGAGAGTCTTTTTTTTGCCCAGATGTTTCCTTTATTGGGGCACTCTTCTTCGTTTGACTTTTTCTTACCACGTTTTCTTCAGTAGAAGGTGACAAATGGGAGAGCATCTTTTTTTAAAGCGTCTCTGCCTCAGATGGAACTTGTGCTGGAGGTACATTGTTTGTCGCTGCCATCAACTTCTTGCTTCTGAAGAAACTCATCTCTTTAAAAGACCATTTGAGAAAATCTGACATTAGTACAACTTACATTTTACCAAAATGCAAATCAGAAGTGGCAAAATTAATCAGATGTTTGTTGTTTTAAGTGACGCACCAATATTGCCTTTATTCCCAATCAAAGACCTTTAAGTTAGATTTATCTTTAAAACCGTCCAGGTTAACAATATTTTTGTTATGTTTGATGGTGAGTAAAGGGCTTTATTAATTGATTATGTTATATTGAAATAAGGCATTTATTAGGCTGAGAATAGGTTTGAAAGTTATATAAAAAAAAGAGCAAAAGCAGATGTTTAAAATATTCCAATGGTGACTGAAAGATTCATGCCATCTTAAGTGGATTTTCATACCAGATTCTAACAATGCGAGCATATGAGTATGGGAAAATACTTTTATGTTTCCTCTATCAGTCTGATGGAAACTGACTAATAGAACCCCAATAGAACAGGCTCAGACTGCAGGCTTTCTTCTGGTTCCTAGGGTGTTTAAAAGTAGAATGGGAGGCAGAGTCCTCAGCTCTCGGGCCCCTCTTTTGTGGAACACCAGTAGGCATGTTGAAGATATAAATTATCATTGCATATGAATAGACTTTCCAGTGTTAGGAAAACTGATATCATGCTGGCAGCAGAAAGTGGATGAATGGATGGCTGCACAATCAATAATGAAGGAGGGGGGGGGGGAGCAAAGTATTTGGCTTTCTTTACAATTAAAGCTTTAGCTTTATTTCATTGTCTTTGTAATATCCACTGTTAAATATATAAAATTCCTTCTTAAACACTGCACAAAGACATGCTCTGATAGGGATATATAAGTTAATGCTCTGAAATGTATCTAGTTCGCAGCAGAAACGCAGCAAATATTCCATAAAAACATGAGCAAAGTACAACAGATGTTGGGGTATCGGCATTCCTTACATGAAGCATGTTTCTTTGTTTCTTTGTTGGTATCTCCGGGTTCCTGAAAGGGCTTGGGTATTGTGTAACTTGAATTTAGAGGCTGTGGAAACCTGAGCTGTGGCCTCAGGGTCATTGGGTGTCCAGTCTCTGTTGACAGTGAGCTGGGCTGAGTGAAATATTCGCTGTGTTGGGTCACTGTCCTCCTCCTGCTGCTCTCCTGCTTACTCCTTCTCCTCTTTCAAACATTTTATGAATAGGTGATCCATTAGCAGAAATGGACCAGTGGGATAAGTGTTGTGGACTAACGTCTCCATTTCCACTGCCTTTTATTTCTTTTTCTCTCACTCAATGATAGAGTCTTTGTCAGTGTGTGTCTTTCTTCTTTGTGCATTTGATTCTGAACACCATTACAATCAGCCTTTAGTCTATCAATTTCTCTCTTTATCCAGCTATGAGGCAGTAGTAAGGACACATCTAACATGCCACATTATCCAAACTGCAGTATCCTGCTTTTGCAATTAGAAAGCCATAAGAAATTCAGAACAGGTGTTAAAGGAGCACTGTATCATTTATGGTTGATAGTTTGCGTTACTATTTCTTTTCACTGTGTTTGGCTCGTTTGTCTATCGATCTCGGTTTCATTCCCTCTCACTTTTGTAAACTGTTGTCCTCTCTCCATTTAGCTATGAACCTCTTGGCTTGGTGCCACCACAATCCATTCACTACAGCTCAGCGAGACTACACAGCCGCTACTTTATACCAGAGTGCACCCTGTCCTTTCCAACAGTTCCCACTTGTACAGTAAAATGGCAGAATGGCCACTTCACAGATCCCCCTCTCTTCACCACATTGTGTCCTCATGAGACATAGACAGTTACTGTGCAGGAGTGCATATGTGTGTGTGTGTGTGTGTGTGTGTGTGTGTCCGTGTGTGTGGGGAAAGTACATTTAAGTGTGCAAACATGTGTTTGTGTGCATGTGGAAATCATGGGCACATATCTAGTGCATGTTGAGGTTTCGAGGGCCTGTGTGTGTGTGTGTGTGCGTGCGTGCGTGTGTGTGTGTGTGTGTGTGTGTGAATTTTATTCCCATGTGAAATTTCCCTTATTTGAAATATGGGATATGCTTGCTATGTCTGCTTCTTTAAAGGATTTTAGGTCATGCTAATTTTTTGTTCTAAAGATATCTAAACCTTTCTAAAATAAAATTGCTGTTTCTTTTTTTTCATGTTCCTAATCATATCTCCGCTCCACTTTTTTTTTTGT
>VUQK01012866.1:13498-29531 GCA_015106715.1 Bujurquina vittata | reverse complement strand
GAGAAATATTCTTTTAAAAATTTTATTGATTTTTTTTTAGGCCTTTGTTGACCGGCCCCCCCCCCCCCACCCCACCCCTACCAAACTGTGCGCAGCCTGAAGTCCTCAGACAAGAACCTGCTGGCTGTGTCTGTGTCTGGCTTTAAGACTGGAGGGAGCCAGGTCTTTGAATGATCTGCCCGAGGAGCTGAGACTCATCAAAGCTCTGCTCTTTTAATTTATCTTTTAAAACTCATTTTTGGCCCTTTGCCTATGAATTCTTTTCTCATGAGTGGCATTTTGTTATTATTTTCATTATTTTTTTTCCCTGCATCTCTGTTTTTGTTTGTTCTGCTATGCGTAAAGCACTCTGTAACCCTGAATTCTAAAGGCACCGCATGAATAAACATTATTATTACTATTATTAAAATAAGCGGCTCAGAGATAAAGTCAGTAGCAAAATCCAATTGATTTACCTGAAAGAAAGAATGCACTCGGCTTGTTCAGGGGATGACTTGGAAGCAGGTCGTTCGGTAAATCCATACTGTAAGTACGGGGATTCCTGATTCTACTTAGTGAGCCATTATGCCTACATTATTTTTCAATAAGGACAGAAAGATGAGTCTAATCTATATATATTACATTTTCAATATGGTACTGGCAGCCACTGTCAAACTTAGCAATAAGGGATACTAGATTTAAAGTACTATACCTGTAAACCTTCATTTTGTGTTGACACTGCTGTGCTCTTTCTTCTTTCTTTTTTTTTGAAACTAAAAGCAGAAAACTGTTCACAGCAAGTTGTTTCATAAAGAGCACAGCTGGTCTGAGAGCTGGGTTATGCCACAGATAATTGAGCTGCAGTCGCTCGACTCTCTGTAGCTTCCTTTGTTGTAAACCAGACAAAGCTCTTTGTTATACCAGCCAGATGAAGACCGAGTGTGTTATTAGCAATGATGTCATAATAATACTTGATAATGATGGCTGTGGATCTAATATTGTTATTATGGCATACAATGGTGTTTTAAAGGATAATTGTGGCTTGCTGCAGCTTCAGTCTTACGATAGTTTAATAGTTTTGATCATTAACCCTGCAACAATCCGCTGATGGAGTTAACTGGAAATGTGTGGAACTCCCTCTGATAGAGAAACGAGTAAACCCTATCATTAGGGAGCTCAGGCTTCAAAATGCTTTGTTTCAGCCCTTTATTTGTTCTACTCTTGGCTCTTTCAGGGAGAAAAGAAATCCTTAATGTGGTCTTTTAAGACACAGCTCTCCATCAGCTGCACCTGCTGTTCAGACTTTGTCTTTATGAATGACAGTTAATCAGAAGAAAGTTGGGTTAAATGGATAAAGGGAAGGGAGAGCTTATTTCAGATGGAGAATACCTTAATATGAGATTATTTTTGAACCGCGAACCTTGCAATGCTACTCTAGTGGAGGTCAACAAGTAAGATATGAGGCTGGAACTGGGCATAGGTGGTCTACTTTAAAGTGTGAAACCATATTGTCTGTTGTAAACATGCTCAACTGTCTACAAACAGTTATTAATGTTAATGTTTCATCCATCGTCTCCTTCTGCTTATCAAATTCACAGTCACAGAGGAGGGAGAGTGGATGTATTGGGCAAAGGTTGTTGAAGAGGCAGCGGCCAGGCAAGAGGAAAAGAAGATGACCACAGAGGGATTCACAGATGTGGTGAAGGGGGGGATGCAGGGGGGTTGGTATGACAGATAAGGATGCTACGGATAGGGTGAGAGGCCATCCACTGTGGCCGTCCCTAAAGGGAGCAAAGTAAATGTAGTGGTTTGGTTAATATTTAGATGACCAAAAAAAAAAAAAAATCTGGCCCCTATGAAACCACAGAAAATGTAATACAAACAACCCTTTGAGAAGAAGGGTGCAAGAAGCTGAGTTTTAATTAACCTGTAGCTTTAAAAACAATTTGTTTACAACAACTTGGAATTAGTAGAGTGTGCCTGTGCTGCACCTTTTCCTCATTACTCCCTCCAACAGCGAGTTATACATGTTTAACCACAGGGTCATCGAGGTAAACTGGCAGCACTGCATTCAGTTTTTGTTTGTTGGAGTCTTAGTTTGGTTTTTTGCAAATAACTTTGGAATAGGAAAAACGAGGCTTCGGTGTTTGTTTCATTTTTATGCTCGTCGTGTCTTTTGCACTCGCTTTTCTCTCATTCTGTGACTTTCTAACCCTCTATCAGCGCTTCCTTGCTTATCTGGGAGAAGGATAAATAGAAAGAGATCAGGGCTGAACCAAAACTTGCTAAACTGATGCATGTGAACCCAAAAACAAACTAATGAAAGATCCTTTATCTTTATCTTTCAGTAATAACACTCTCCGTAATTAACTGCTGCTGCCGCTGTGCCTGGATTAGACTGGTCACAGCTTGTATGTGCAACTTGAATTCATGCCATTTTTGGACTTGTACTGTAATCAGCAACACTTCAAGGGGTACCATGTTATCAGAACCAACCAAAACCATGCTAAACCTGCACACTTTTCCTTTAAAAAGTACTCTTTTATACTGTAATTCTCCCTGGATAGTGATGTTACAGCAAACGGTAGACTAATGGGCAGTGTGTCAGTGGGACTTCTGCTCTACTGTACGGCAGAAAGACTAATGCTCCAGAGGGAAAAAAAAATCCACTATCCCATTGTGTGCCCATGTGAAGCCTCCTGTAGCAGCAGTGGGGAGGAGAGCCCAAATCTCCAGTCCCCGCCCCGCTTCGCCTCCTCCTGCTACTGCCTGCGGGGTATAGCCTGCTGTGATGACCATTAGCGTCTGGCTGAGGCTGCAGGAGATAACAGGTGATTTAAGGCCCTGTACCCCAACATAGCCAGAGAGAAATGGCCGGCTGCTGCTTATCTCCCCCTCCGCCATACTCCACACACTTTTACATTAGGCTCCCCTATTCAAAGCCATCTGTCTTCCCAGTCAGGGTTTGATAAAACCTCCTGCGTACTTCACGAAGGGGGAGGAGCGGGACGCTGAGGAGACACATGCCTGCATACTTATAAACACAGCAATTCTGAAGATCACGGTCGAAGTCGACAACACCACACTGGCTGAATATTTTATACAAGCTGACTTAGAGCCTGGGGCGACACAGTGGGACTCAACAACAATAGCTGAGCACAGCACAGAAAAGATACTGTACCTGGTTGTAAAAAGAGAGCCCTGAGTGTGTTACATCACCCCTGGACTAATTACAAATCAATGGCCTCAGTAAGATGAATGTGGTGGGGATAATAATTGCCTAGGGCTACAGTACATCAACCATTCATGAACAGTGGCACACACCAATCACAGCATCACCAATGAAAGCTGCAAAGATGTTATCATGCCTCAATAGAAGAAGAAAAAAAAGAAACGTGAGCATATGTCAGTGAAGGCTCTCTATCTGTCGGCAGTGCAGTAACGATGACAGAAATGTCATTTTTTTCTGATTGCTCTGAAAGCTCTGGCATATCTGTGGACATGTGGTTAAATCTTAATGCCATAACATATTGTTACGCCTCCAGCAAGAAAAGGGATTACTTCATCCCTCTTGGACGTGCATATGTAAGTAAATATCCGCTGTCTTCAGGGCGCGAAAGAAAAATGTCTGTTGTCTTTGAGGAAAGCAGTGAAGATCCAGACAAGATTGGACACAAACACTAGGACGGCTAAATTCAGATGTGAAGCAGGGGTTGTATAATTGCCTAGTGTTTGCTGATTTTCCTGTACTGGCGGCTAAGTGGGCAGTGGCTTTCTTCCTCTGCTCTCCGCTCTGTAATTATGGTGTCATTGTGTGACAGCAGAATAGCCTTGGCAGCAAGTAAAGGACAGAAAGTTCTCCTGTCCACTGGACACACTGAGAGAGTGGATTTGCTTTTCTTTTTAAATCTTTGTCCATCGACCTCACCCCTCATACTTTTCCTTTTCCTGACCTCCACCTCGGTCACCCGTCTCCCTTCACTCCATCAAAACCCGATGGCCAGTTCAGAATTGCACTTTAATTTCTTTTGCATGTGTTAATAAAGTTCCTCTTCCAGATTATGGCGCAAGTCTTGAGTGGGTGTCACCACTGGTGGAGCTGGAGTGAGGAAATATGCCGTCATCTAGTACAATGAGGAGTGAATCAGTAGAGTTAAAGACCTCCTTTTAAGTCGACTTGACCCCAACCCCCAGATGATTAGGGTGAACAGATGCCATGGTAGCTAAAGATGAAGAGTCTACAGCCAGTCTGCAATTATGCTGGTATGAGATTATGTTTTTTTTTTTTTTGTCTGATCACAGTTATTGTGTCACATTAGACTATCATAAAGTCATAAATTCTTCACATACCTTTGCCAAGACACGTGATAAACCTGTTACAACCAATCAGCCTGCCATTCACCCCCTTCATTATGTCATTGAGAATAAAAGGTGCTGAGAATTACTGCGTGCAAAACAAGGATCTAAATTTTAAAAGCGGCATGAATCAAACTTATTGTCATGTCAGGGTACCAATGTCAAAGGGCACCTTGTGTGTAACTGAGAGAAACAAGAAGCGTCTGAGAAAACAGCATCATATTACACCCCGGGATGAGAACGCGTAGTCATGTTGGCATCTTTCACTTCACTATGTTGTTTGCAGAACAGATCTTTGGACTGCTACAGTATTTGTCAACGTCAGACGGGTTGTGGAAGTTGACACATGATTGGAGAAAATGATTTAAAAAAAAGAATGCAGATAGATTGCACTCTTTTTTTTGTTCACACGCAGGTTTAGCTGTTGTCAGTTATTATATGTTACATGGGGCAAATCAGTTGTCACGCGTGACTTTCAATTGTCATTCCTGACCCCTTACATCTTTGAGAAGGGGGCTATTATGGTGACAGTGCCTTGTTGTAGTGCTGGGCAAAACTCTTGAGCCACCCACAGTTTCTTTGTTGTTCCAGGAATGTTGGATAGGTGGGAAAAGGGTGCAGCAGGTGTGCTTTTACTGCATTGACAGTGTGTTTGGTATCATTGTCATCCTGAAAAATGAGGCTGTTGTCAATCAGGTCGCATGGTGGATCAAAATCTGATGGTACTTTTCTGTATTCATAATTCCATCAATTTTGAAAAGATTCCCAACAGCACTGGCTGAAATGCAAACCACGACAGAGCCCTCCACCATGTTTAATAGATGGATGTGGATACTCACTGTTGTTCCTCTCTCCTGACCTCTGTACAGTCCCGTGTCAGGTCTTTGCTGAATTGCTTTCAGGGTCTTTTTGGATCATATTTAGATGACATGCTTGGTTAGCAGTATGCATCCATAAACAGTGTTGGCAACAAACAGACACAGATACATGCTAATCAGTGCAAAGGACAAACAGAATATACACTCCCTTCACTGAAACTGGAGGCCAGTTTACTCGGATGGGCTGTTATCAGTAACTCTAAAGAAAGCCATGTCATTTGTCAGATGATTGTACTAAAATGCCCCTAAAGGCACAAACACATTCAGTTCATTGACTGGAATTAGCTGAGGTGAAGCCTCGGAGACAACTAGCAGCCTGTGCCGCCACTCACCTGTCAGTCAAAGCCACTAATGAGCCATAACTTTAATGCTTCATAACATTTTTAATACATTTGAGTCCTAAAATGTAAAATTTCCACAATTTTTTAAAAGAGGGAGGGAAAGTTGCCTCTGTAATCACATCAGCAAACAGGAAGGCATGACATGGGTGTGGGCTGAACATTAAAACCTTATGATTGGCAGACTGCCACAGCATGCTATATTTAACCATGCTCACAATTTTAGCATGCCAACATGCCAGCTTTTGCTAACATGCAGGAAACGGCATTAGTGCATCAAGTGTTGAATACATTAAAATGTCTTGATTAGTCAGAAGTCAGAAAAGCATTTCAGAAAGCTGAAGTTATTCATTTTTAATTTATTTTCGTGGTTGCATGAATATGTAAACTAAAAGTCAATGCAAACGGGTAGTTGCTAAGATATTTCAGGATGGTCCAAAGTGGGCAATTGACCACCTGAGACTGCATGCCCTCGTGCAATGCTGCAGGCACACGAGGTTTAAAAAGCTTCTGACACTGCAGCAGCCAAGCTGCCTCGTCCCTTGTACCTGCCTCTGCTTATTTTGGCCGCCTCTCCTCTTATTACTGTACATTTGTCTCTGTCTCAGACGAATAATGCCGAAAAGCAAAATTGCACTGCATGGTGTATGATAATTGAAGTGCATTGGAAAAAAACGAAGTGATGGACTGCGCTTGTGGCATTTCAGTGGAAATGTGGAACCGTTTGCCAATTGGCACCCTACCAACAAAAGACTTCATTCATAAATTTTCACAGCTACAAATTCACTGCCAGGATTTTTTTAATAGACCCCCACCACACACCCCGGAAATCTTAACTGGCTTGAATTCCAGAAAAGGCTTTAATGTCACTTTGTGCATATTTTAATCATATGTTAATTCAGGCACATGCATCCAGCATCACCCCGCAATTATCCAGTTAATATTAGAGGAAGCAGGAGTTAAAGGAGCTTTGGATGAAAGGTAATACCTGTAAGCCTTATTATGAATAAGCCCAAATGTTCCCATCCATGTTAGTCATCGGAATAATTCTGCAGAGGATATTTTCTCCATCGCTTACTTTTGTTTCTCTCTTTAAGGGGAATTAAAGGTGAGTGCTTTTAACTATTTACAGGATCGAACTCTTTGATTCTGGCGGATAGCTCTATACACGTCATATTTGAATGTTTAATTTTGAAGGTGCAATATTCCTCTCTCCGTCCCTGCAAAGTTGATTTGTGAGTTTGGCATGCACATGTAGTTTGGGCTTTTGAAGCCTGCCCCAGTGAAGTTTCTATAATTCCAAGTAGAGTATTTTTTTCCAGCCCCTGTGCATATGGGTGAAGTCATGGAGTCTGGAGGTTCGATTAGACATGCTGTTAGATTACTGCCTCAAGCCTCCGTCTCCCTGTGATGATGGCCTCGCCCTTGACCTGGCTCTTTTTCGTGATCCTACCCCCCTGTCATCTTGGGTACAGCAAAGATGCTTCTGTGTATGTGTGTGTGTGTTACACACAGTTGTTGCTACATGTGTGTGCAGGTCAGACACATTTGAGTTTTTTCCATTTTTGATGACCTGGAAAATGCCATACTGCCCTTTTTATCGCTGTGGTTTGTGTAACCTGCCTGATTCCTCCAAATTGTCTGCTGGTTAGCCCTGCAGACTGAGCATTTGGTCCCATTTCAGTGTGGCCTTGGTAACAGTAGTTCCAAGATCGATGGATGATTTTTTCTCTCTTCGTAGATGCTGTTGAAAGGACATGGAGTATATGTCTACTTTTGTTCTCACTGTGATGTATCCTCACTTTTGACCAACATTACAGCCTGTGGTCAAATTGAATTTCAGGCAGTTTGCCTCCTCACAAGCCGACGCATTCATCAAAAATATTCTATTGATTAATCAATAATTAAATAATATTCTTAAATTAAATGCACGCAGTTTCATTTTAAATTAAAAACACGGGAATCAAACCTTTTCACGCATGCTGTTCATGCTGTTTTGATGCTCTTGCTCCAAGTCAAAGCAGTGAGACCTTGCCTGTCGCCCTCTCTCAGTGTGAGCGGGTTGAAATTATGAGCAAGTATATATTAGGATGCCTAAGCACGCTGTTCATCAGCTGCACAGTGGGGGTTATTTCATTCCCAAGTTTCATGGAAAATTCAGGTTATTCATTTCATCCCAGATGTTTGCCAATTTACTTAACATCCATAAAATATACTCAGTACCTCGAAGCAAACAAGCTCCCTTGCTAATCATAGGTTACTCACTGAGAGGCTGATTTTAACGCTGTCAGTTTCTGTGCAATATGACATAATTCTGATGTCACTCAGACAGAGGGGCGCACAGTGGAGGTTTAATAGTGTAACAAATGCCATATGGCAAACAGTTGCAGGTTTGCTTTACTTTGCCCCCTCTGATTTTTCCTGGTGGACTTTTGAAAATGGAAAATTAAATTCTTGTGCAATAACCAATTCAAATGAAAGAAGAGAGTCATCAGGTCTCCAGTTTTCACTCATTTATTGCCAGCAAGTTCTCACATGTCCTCAAAGCTATTTTGTCAGTGCTGCTGGTGTCTCCCAGATCCACACACAGCACTATTCAGCATTTTCCATACACACAGGGTTATGACAATAGTGGGATGGGGTTGTCACTCCTAACTCATCACATATGGTTGTAAAGGACCCCTTGGCATCACATTCATTGCAGTGGGTAAACTTTGCTTTTCACAGCTGCGGGTTAAGGTTAGGGCTGCTTACAGGTGCACCTGCCGTTGGGAGCAGTGGGACATGTCCAGGTGGCTTGAGGTCAAGTTTAAGCAGCAATATTATAGACAGTATGCTCTTGACGCTGTGTCCATGTTGAATGGGCATGTATCCCAAAGATGCACATAGATACGTGCTTCCTCTCTCTCTCTCACACTCTCTGCAAGCCTGTTTATTCTGCACATAACTAACAGTGAAAGGGAAAGGTAGAGTTTTGCATATCTGGTCTTGTATATTTGTGTGAACTGTAATTGGAGTATTTGTAATTACTTTGTAATACCTAGCATGCCTTGACAACTCAGTTTCATGGCATGCTGGATAGGCTGGTTATTCAGTCCCATTTTTTTTTTGCATTTATTATCTAAATAACTTTCATGTGAGATCAACATAGTGGCTCATATTATTATTATTATTATTATTATTATTATTATTGCATATTATTACATATTGGCCTCTAAAAAAACATTGCTTAAAATGAATTTCCTTAAACTTTAAACAAAAGTCAAATAAAAATGAAAAAAAAGGTGGATGTGGTGGGAGACACATGTCTATGCGGTTGGGTGTTGGGCCCAGATTAGAAGGTGCTTTTGACCTTAAAGCCTGTCTTTCAAGAACAACTATCAGTCCTTGCAGGCCATCAGCCTCTACTGTACGAAGTCTGCAAATGCAGATGGAGGCAAAAAGAGGTCCAAGCAGCAGTGGGCTTGTGCACCGTTGAGAGTTTTCTTGTTTTCCTCATTAATCACTGGAAGCTAATGAAACAAACCGCCGCCTCCTGTCTGAAAAACTTGTGATTTACTTAATGGCCACACCTCTAACCTTGTAATGTGGATTTCATCGCTCTGTAAAAGAGGAATGCCTCTCTTGGTGTCTAATATTTTCCACAGCTGGTGCAGCACTGATTCCAAAGGACCGGCATATCTCTGCCACACCAGGGGCACCTAACACAACGATGATAGCCCAGGGATGAGAACACACTGCAATTGCACTGAAGTAAAAGTGATGTTTCAAGAAGCATATAGATATCTTTGTAGAACTATATTCACTAATATAAATATCTTTATTGTCAGACACATCCTTCAATCTAAGTATATCTTTATATGGATATTTACTGTAGCCCTGGCTGTCATATAAACTACCCATGTGACCTCATCATGTGACTATCACGTGTTGTGCACTGTGATACTGTGATAAAAAGCAGTGATGCTGCAAACATCAGTGTATTTTTGGTGGAGTACATAATGAAAATGGCAGTCCTGCCACATGCGAACTACTGATTCTGTTGTTTTATAGTGAACTTCTGCCTGTGTGTGTGTGTGTGTGTGTGTGTGTGTGCGCGCAACAACTGAGGTATTACTTTATGTTGCAAGCTGAGTATTTTGGCCTGTCTTCAATTCATTACATCTAAGAGCTGCTACAGCTGCCTCCCAAAGAACCTCTCATCGATTTCTGTTTTATAGACTCATTTATTACTTTTGTATCTGACATGCTGACATGTCATTCAACGGCTCTGCGCTGAAAGCGCACTGACAGCTTTAGTAAGATTTCCTCATTTGTTGATTCCTAAATATTACAACTGAGCGTACCGCATTGGTCACGTTTCATCCATCTGCTGATTACAGATAACAACGCTTCGAGCTCTTACCCCTGGGTGAAATCTTTGTGAATATAGCTTATTTAAAATGATTTAAGGGTGTGAATTATGCTAACGACCAAGTACTACAAATCTTCTTACAAGCAGGTTGGACTCATCAAGCTGAAATGAGCAATTCACGCGTCTGTGCTGCTTCGCTTGGAGAGTTCTGTGAATTCAGCTCCGCAAAATCAAACAAGCAAACTTCAAAAAAATAAAATAAAATATGTGACAGGGAAAAGGTTATTGCATTAAACCTATATACATTTCTCCAAATTCAACAAAGTATTATTTAGTATACTTGATCATTTTGTCACTCTGGATTTGTTAAATACTTTTAAAAATCAGCACATTTTCCTTCTTCAATACCAGCACAATGTCTGTTGGCTTCATTTTGACTTTTGCAAATCAACAAAAATATACCCTGGAGCAGATTGTAATGAGTACATACTGTATCTGACAGCTTGAATAATGAGATGCAAAGCAGGCCTGTGTCTTCAGATTGTCACAGGATTAACTTGAGTTTTTTTCATCCAGGGAATGGTTTTGCTGAGCAGGCGTGTTCTTTTGCATACTTGTTCTTTTTAAGCTTTGCTCTACTTCAGTCTCACTCTTATATAGTAGGCTTCCACCAGGAAACTGCCCGCTGCAACCACAGTACTCCACTGTAAGGTGCAGAGCTTCACTTGCTCAATTTTGTGTCAGATTTGTTGCTCAAAAGCACCCAGGTAGCAACAAGGTAAAGACTTTTGTTTTGTGACAGGTTCTGCCAGGATGGTCTGGGAGAACCAAAATGATTTGTCTAGCCTGCGGGGCAGGACAAGACAGAAAGTAAGCTCCAGCCTCCTTCTAGATTAATAATGCAGTGACTCTATTCAGGGTCTCCGTGACTAATCCAAAGCCCCTGAGTGCCTCACTGTGTGCTGGTACCTTCAAGTAAAGGACTGTCTGCTCTGTGGTCTGGGCCCCACAAGCTGGCGAAGAGTTCATAACACAGAGCAAAAATCCCAGTTTATCCAAAA
The DNA here is from genome assembly GCA_015106715.1 of Bujurquina vittata. NCBI lineage: Eukaryota > Metazoa > Chordata > Actinopteri > Cichliformes > Cichlidae > Bujurquina > Bujurquina vittata. The sequence continues at coordinate 18,565 of VUQK01012866.1, read as the reverse complement.
GAGTTTTTGCTCAGTCTGCTCTGCGCCACAGCTGCAGAGAAGGCCCGCCACCACACAAGGGTGTCATGATCAATATTCCTGAGAGCTTCTGCCAAGGCTCCTCTGAGATGAGGTAAAGACAGATCTTATCTACCGTGCGTGCGTGCGTGCGTGCGTGCGTGCGTGCGTGCGTGTTTGAAAGAAGAAGTGTGAGCTGTGAGACACCGCGCGCGAGAGCATGTGAAAGACAGATGGAGCAAGAGCTAGATGGAGAGAGTTCGACACTGACTGAACAGTGAGGCTCCATCGGAGATAAATGTAGGGGGATGCACTGTGAATAATTTATACACGCCGAAAATAAAATCAAAAACCTTGTTCTTGCTCCTTACAGATAGATGAGTTGCCTGGGATCCCGGGAGACCTGCAGACAAAGTAGCAAGGGTGGGAAATTGTGCTGGGACACAGCAGCATGCAGGTCTTACCTTTTATCCTGCTACCATTAGAGCTACATGATTCATAGCAGCTTAATGAGCATTCATATTTCAACATGGAATACATTTTTAATTTATCTGGACTAATTTGTATGGCTATGGAATTAAAAAATTACAAAGGTGAGGTTGCATAAGCCCAGTTTACTCTTTGTGCTCCAGAAGCTGGGTTACCTTTATTAGCAGAATATAAAGAAGTATAAAAAATAAAGTATGTTTGCAATCTGTTAGCACTAAAGTGAGGCGCTGTAACCAGTGTACCAAATTTAAATGTCAAAAGAGGACTTGTATTTCAAGTGTGTAATTACAAATGATCTAATACAGCTATTGAAAACAGTATAGTTTTTTTATATTCTTTATTTTATTGCATTAGAACAGAGAACACAGAAAATGAAGCAATCAAACCTGCTACATGGTATAACCTAAATAAAGAATATTAAAGATTAAAAATGCATGTTGTGTATTTGTTTGCAGAGTATATTAATATATCCTTGGAAACTTCAAATGAATCTTGTACTAGCTGGGGTTCATTCCAAAGATTTCCAACCTTGAAAAATGCTTCTCTTTTTTTTCCTTTTTTTTTTTACCCAGCGCTATATAGAAATCAGCTGCACTCAAGGCACAAGGAGGCCCTTAGGCAACCGCAGGTCACCCAGCACATTCAGGCAATGTCCAAATGGGATGTCTTGACCAACAGAAAGCTTGAAAGTCTCATGAATTTATAACCACGGGGTCTGACCTTTTAGGCATGCCTATAAGAAATGGATCAGAGTGCTATGATTGCACCCACACATCCAGTAAGATATTGGTTTGACCTTGCAGAGATATTTTTTAAAAAGTCCTGAAAGTTGTCAATAGCTCCACAAAATGGAAGCTGTTTCTTTTTTAAGCCCTCAGAATCTCATTTCAGGTACAAATTAGTATTGTAAAATCAATTGCAAATGTACAACTATCAGCCATGTCTGACTAATATTATGCAGTCCCCCTCTTTGTGCTGCTGAAGCAACTCTGACCTGTACGATTGTGAGAATCCATTGCAGCAAGTGACGCTCCATGGATCAGGCTGGTTCCAGGACATTCAATTCAATTTTATTTATATAGCACCAAATCACAACAGCCTCTCAAGGCATTTTATATAGTTGTTTAGATAGAAAACCAATGATCCTTATAAGTGAGCACTTGGCTACACGGGGAAGGAAAAAGAAAACTTGAGCTGGTTCTCCAGCAGAACTTTAGAAATGTTCAGCTTGATGTGGAGTGTCTTTTATTGGGCTCCTTGAGCCATTTCTGAGCAGTTGTTACAGTGTGGATGGGTGCATTATTCTGTCGAAATGGACCCGGCGTTTTCAAGCAAAAATATTCCATCCTAATGAGAGATCATTGTGATTCACATCACCTCTCATTGATGTTAATGTTATGGCTTACTGGTATGTGTTAATAAAAGACAATGCATGGTACAGTATCTCTGCATAATCCCATTTTTTTCCCCTACCTGCAGCTTGCTGCACCAAACAGCATCACGTACATAACGCAGTCGGCTTTTCATTTTTGTTTGTGTGCAGATTAAACAATGTTCTTTTAAAGAGCAGGCGAGCAAGTTTCCTTCACCTTTCAGAGGGTGTTAACTCATTTTCCCAGTTTTAATGACCCCTGCTCTCAGCTTCATATTAGGTAAACAAACCTGAAATGTCTTGATTTTCTCAACTAAAGCTGAAAAAAACAAACAAAAAACAAAACAAGCAAATAAAAATATATCCCCAAATGTCAAACTATTCCTTTAACAAAGACATGAGGAACATTTGGGAACATAGGGATGGTGACGCCGAAAGCAAAGCTGAGATTGATGTAGATTTAGAACCCCATTTTTCTGGGGTTAAGTAGGCTAAGAGTAAAACCTGGTGAAAAGGAGATAAGACAGAGGAGAGCCTAGCTGTTACTGCATGGGTGACAAATCCCGCCCTCAAACCCCATTTTCCTTTAGAAACTTATAACTGGCATCAGCTGGGTGAAGCTTCAAATCCAGGTATTGCCTCACTGACAACACAGGATGCAGCATTTCTCATTGCAGCCTTTAGTCACTCTGTCCAAATTCTGCCAAAAGCCCTGCACAGATCAACCACTAAATGCCAGCTTTTGTCAGACTTCTAAGAATATCTCTTGTTCCATCACTTCCACACACAGTGTGATTTTTATTTTAGTTTTTTTCCCTCCCTGGCAATCTAATAAAATATCTCTCAGTGCAGTTTTACCTGCTGAGTTAGATTTCCAGTAGTAGCCACTGTAATTTCTTACACGTAATCTAAAGTGAATGAGCTTCTTCTTCCCCGAGCAAAACCATATTTCTACTGAGGTTTATCAGATTTATGTTGGAAATTGTATTTGTTCCCATTTTATTTTATTTCTAGTATTTCTTCTGCCATCTACATCCCAGTCACAAAAACCTAGACTTTGACACTCAGCTCAGACATGAATTTGAAGCATTATAAACGCAGCCCGCGATGATCTGTAAAGATGCAGTTTTTCAGTCAAACATGCATGGATCATTAAAGTTTTTCTTTAACTGATAACATTAAATTGTTTCCATATGGCAGCATCCCATTTGGTATAATTTGCCTTTTGAAATACACAGTTGGCATCATCCTTCACTGTCATGGTCTATGATACTCTATTTATGAACCTTTTGGAGAAGTAAGTCATTCTCACACTTAAAGTAAAGTAAATGCTTTGACTATGATTTAAGTGTGTGGGGAAATTTGGAGAACTACAGTAAATTATAAATTCTTGAATTCCTGCACTACTCAGAAATCTATGAAGAGCAATATTTTGAGCAAAAACAAAATTAGAGTAAAGCAAATTTTGGACGCAAAGTCAGTATTTGTGCAAGATTGCCATAAGCCAGGAGTTCCAGTCAAAGTGCACCTTTTATTCCCCGCATTTGAATGTTTTTCTCTATGTGTGTGTTTTTGTTTGCAAAAGCCCATCTCATCATAATGCCAGTTTATGTCACCCCACCGTGGAGCACATTCAACACACACACACACACACACACACACACACACACACACACACACACGTGCAGCTGCAGATAAAATATGCGGCACACAAATGATTCAATAGATTCAACATGCTGCTCATATATCCAAGACAACAAAGTCTACATCAGTTGAAGTCCTATATCTGATAATAAAGGCTACTGCCTGAATAATGTAATGTTTAATTCAGTGAACCATTATAATAATAATAATAACTCTACTTAAATGTGACTAACGTGGTAAGCAATTAATAAAGCATATTTACGGACAGTTGATGTCCATATCTTGGTTCTGCGCGTTCATTTCTGGTGTCTGAAGATAGCTTGCAATCTAGTGTTTTGCTGGCTCAGACAGAATTACAATGAGTGACGAGTGCGTTAAAGTGAAATGTAGATATTAAAAAAATTAGTTGGTGAAATTATTAAGCTTCAGCTGAATAGTCACTGTTGCACATCTGCAGGAACTGAGAAGCCCCAAGGCACACATTAGTCTATACTTCCCATGATCCAGGCCACAGCTCCATCTACTCCACCAAGCTGGCTGACTGTGACATGAAGCAATAATTCCTTGATTGAGTTATTTATTTTTATTTATTTATTTTAATTTTTATGGTCCAGGAAACAAAGGATTACTAACAATTAACCAACCACTGCCATGGGAGGGATCCACGCTGTTGTCAAGCTGTGCTCCATGACAGTGACGCTTTAAAGGCTGCTGCTTGCCGACTTTTAGCACCCCCGAGGCTCTGCTGCTGAACATCAAATGGAAAAATATGCTGATTTTACCAAGACTAAATCAGTATGCTAGCTATCGGTGTATTATTGTTGCCTTTACATATTCAGGTGATATAGTTAGCAAGTGAAGTTGCAGGCTGTTTTAAGTAGTACTTGCTGATTGGTCAACTGATCCAAAAATGACCACACTGGTTTCTAGAGGGTGATGCAGGGAATTACTTCATAATTCAATTAAAAAGATTGTTCTTATAATTTAATTCCATCTGCACTGTAATCCCCCTTAATGTCAAATGCACACTGTAACATACTGTGGAATGATGAGGTAAACTCTCACCAGAGACTAACTGGAATAAATGAATACCAGAAAAAGCACCCTCCCATTTTGCTGTTTCTTCTCGGAAACTCACATAATTTGTGCGGCTTACATGCTGTGCTTTGCTCTCAGCGGACACACTCAACTTTTGTGTTTCAATTTTTACATTTCCCAAGTTGCCATATGATCCATGAAACAAAACCTACACGTGCTACCCACAAGCCACAAACAGCATCAGTCTGTCACAACCTGGCAACCCACAGATTGTTTGCAAGGGTGTGTGCGCGCAGATGCTCTCTGACTCAATTACCTCACTAATTCAACTGCTCTTGTTGCTTGCATCGCGTCAGCTCACTGGCCTGAGAAGTCACAGCTCAGTGCAACACTTTAAAAATGCGCCAAAGTGCAACGGTGTGCGTGCTTCTCGTCAAATACGTGCGTGACAGGTAATTGCAGTCCATCTCTACAAACCTGCACTTTCCCTGCATCTGTTCTTTACATTCAAACAGCCTCCGGCTCAC
>VUQK01012866.1:0-13478 GCA_015106715.1 Bujurquina vittata | reverse complement strand
AAAAAAAAAACACCCCCCGCCAAACAAAAAAATTCCCAAAAAAAAAAAGGGCAAAAAAAAAAAAAAAAAAAAGCTGTGAGTTGTGTGGATTTATTTTTCCAGAGCCAACACTGTCATGACTGCAGCTCTGTACAACTGCTGCAAATATCTGCACCACAGCAGCCACAAATAATGCACAGCTAAATGAATGTGTCCTGGCAGCTGGAATAAATCCTACAGAATTAACAGCAGGTACGTTTTACCTGGGTAAATGGATTCCACCGCCATCCGAAGCTGCTATATTTTGCAGCCTAAATGATGGCAGGGAAGCGTTGCTCTGCTAGGGGAGGTAGAAAATGAAAATAAATTCAGCAACATGACAACCAATAACAAGCTGTGAACGCTTCTGCTTTCCCCTCTGTGCCGAGGTGTGAAGATCTGCCCTGTAGGCAACCAGACAGACCTGATTATCAAATAAATCATGCAAACCTGAACTAACACGAATATCAGATTACCACAAAAATACGTGATGGCCTTAATGGAGCTGTTAAGTTCATTTATGCGCAGCAATCAGATGCAGTTTGCCCTCTTTCTCACTATTTATGTCGTTTTTCTTTAGCCTTTAAGGGTCACCGAGGCATTTAAAACAATATTTTATTTATTTTTGATTGCTGGATTTTAGTTTCTGGGGGGTCATGCAAAATGATTTATTGCAGTTTTAACTGCTCCATCTGCTGGCATCCACCTAAATTAGACCGATATAATTATCTTTTACTTTAAAAATTAAATGGTTATTTTTAGTTCTGTTTCTGAAACACTGAAATAAAAAGGGGGAACAATTGAAGAAACGTGTTGTTTAGCTTTCAGTGCAGTTTTACACTGAACAAAAATCATTTGGTGGTAATATCTCTGTTTGGGAAATCGTACAGAGCGTGTTCAGGTCCTGTCTCACAAGCCCTGCCCTCTAACCCCCTCCTCTTTCTTGCTGTGCGCTGCTGAGTGTGGGGTGAACGTGTGTTCTGCTGACAAATGGGAATCCAATTATTTGATCTGACACTAAAGTGCTGACTTCACAGAGAGGCTGGATCCCTTGGCCTCAGGATTCCCAGGAGTCCGTCTGGTGGGGGAAAGGCCCTGAGGTGTGTGTGTGTAAGCATGTATTAATCATGTTGTACTGTAGGGACAAGAAAACATTTGTTCAAAGTCATGTTATTGGGGCCTTATATTCCCCACATAGCTCCAGGTTAACTAATAATTTGAAGCATCGTATACTGAGCTATGATGCCCTTTGTTTACCAAGCAACCCCTTGTGGTTGTGTGGGTAATTATGCAAAGGTGCAATTAGCATGGCTTTTATTGCAGTCGTACAAAACCTCTTGATGCAGAGGTCAGGATGAATCATGTCTCCTACCAGAAGTTAATGTGTTTGGATTTCAGTTGCATCCTTTTTCAGCTGGGGATGTCTCACCGGCATTGACAAAATCTCATTTTCCAAGAGGTGTTGGGGAGGCTTATTCATGACTTTCTTCTGAGATTTATGCTTCAACTCTTCTTCTTAACTCTTCATAAAAATATGCAAACCGTAACAAAATATTGCTTAAAGTCTTCACTTTATTTTGAGGATGTAACGGTCAAGGTGTGAGTGGTGCTCCAGGATACTGATGTAAGTCATTACAATGTTTTTGTAGGCTTTTGTGGTCTCTACAAATATAAAACATCCTATTTGAGTGTAAAATAAAGTCTTTAAAATGCGAAAGAAATTTAGACCTTAAAAATTGGAACAATGGGAACATGGTATAACCAAGTTTCCGTGATAGGCTGAAGCCTGTCTGAGCTGTCGCAGGCTGTTTTATACAGTCTGTGGAGAAAAACTCACAGATAACTCAAGATTTGTAGTTTTTTAAGGGGGTCACCGAGAGCATCCATGAAACAGTGCGGGCGCACAACATTAAATTCAACCTAGATATAAATACTGGTTCTCGGAACAATTAACGCAGCAGGATGTGAACACGTACAATAATATGCTGTAGTAATTTATGAATCATAGATCTTCTTGAGATACACCATACAGCTTATGGTATTACCATAAGCTGCCTTAATGGCTTCCCACACAAGTAGTAGGCTGAAGTAAAATGCTTGTGGTTAAGGAAGATTAAATAAAAAAGTTATTTTGTAGAATTCTAATCTGCAAAGACTGATATTTAACGAATTATCTCCCCATTACTCTGATTGTTTTAATCTACCTGTCGTTCCAGTTCTCGTGTCTTAAACTTAAATCTGCAGCAGTTCACTGTTCAACCGCTTCAGTTTGGGGGGGATTTTTCTTCCCTTCCTTTTGTGTAGTGAAAGTATTTGACTTTGTCTGACCATATCTCATAGCGAGATAAGCCGAGTACAAGCCAGAGAGCAACCTTAAATCCAAGACAAGACCTTCCGAGCAATTCTGACGTCTATGAAAACTGAAGATGATTAAGTCTTTTTATTCAGTCTTTAAACCACCTGAGAAAAGAAAGAGTGCATTGCTGTCTGGAGGGAAAAAAAGGTGAAAAAGATGACAACAAAATTTGCTAGTGGCAGGGCTGGTAGTCAGTTGGTAATAGAAAAATCAATTTCAGCACTGTGAGAAACACCATTAAAAGGGAGAAGAGACAGTATCAATACTCTTCTTGCAGTTATGAGTGCGTCAACTGATTGGACAGACTTTCCTCATAGCCTTTTTTTTTTGGGACCACGGTGGGTGTGATGTGCCTTTTTTTTGGTCTATTTTATTTATGTGCATTTCAGTTTTTACCTTTCAGTTTGGCAACCTAGTTACTCCCGCAAATCCTCAGCCTCCTCCTTTTTTGTAAGCAGTGCATTATGGTTTCATAGTCTCATGTAATGATCTTAGCTGTTCCATCAAAATTAAAAAGGAGGTAAGGAGATATATATTCTGTCCTGTGACTTGGCAACATCTGTACAGGGCATGAAAATGATAAATAGCCTCTTGGCCAGGTGCTGCAGACAGAACAGAAATCTCTCTGTGTTAATTAAACCAACAAACTAATACATTTTAGAGCCTCAAAGTCCATCTACAGAGCGAGTTAAAGTTGATGGATGGGTTGATTATTATGGACTTGGATGCTCCTTATAATTAATGTTCATTGTCTGTATTAAATAATGCAGTTGTGGTCCGAGGTTTACATGCACTCATCATGGGCATGATTGTCATTCGAATGTGTCGCCAAGGTCTGGAGGAGAACCCAAATGGTCACCCTCAGATGAGAGGAAATCGGTTAGGATGCTCAGAATCAAACCCAGGAACCGCTGGAACACCAGCGTCATTGTCCACAGTGAAGCGTTTACATCGACTGAGAGGGTGTCGAGCAAGAAAGGAGCCTCTGACACCTTCAAGCTCAGCTGAAATTTGCAGCTGCACACATGCCTTTTGAAGAAAGGTTTTATGGCCAGACAAGACCGAGATTGAACTAGTTGGCCACAATGACAAGTGGGATGTTTGGAGGAGTAAAGGTGAGGCTTTCAAACCTAAGAACACTGTACCAACTGTGAAGCGTGGTGGTGGCAGCATCGTGCTCCCGGGCTGTTTTACTCCCAGCGGTACTGGTACATCGCACAAGTGGATCACTTGCCATTGTTGCTTTTCTGTGTAGCTTATCAGAGCGTGTACAGGACATTGCAGCATGTGGTCATTCAAGTCTGGAAAGTCGCTGAAACAGCAAACATACTTTGCCAGTGTATCTGTGTCCATGATGTTGTGTAGTGCTGTAATGTACTGTCACTCACCTGAAATTCGTGCACAAGAGATGCAAGTCTGCACTAAAAAAAAAGGAAAAAAGTGCCACCTTATAAACTTTTTACATCCATATTCTTATATTTATAACATTTTGATAGCTTAGACAGCATTTACCTTTGAGAAAACTTTGACAAGAAAAGTGCTGACATATTTTGAAAGGCACAAAAAATGGAAATCTATATATACATAATGCATTGCAAAACGTAAACTAATTATCAGGCATCATATTAAGTGTGATACACAGTAAAAAACAAAAAAAACTGATATAAAAAGCTGATATGATTATCAGCCCTGACTGCCTTAATATTTTAAGATCCGTCAATTTCTCACAGTTGTTCTTTCCTGCAGTGAGAAGTGTGAAATGTGTTTTTCTGCATGAATATGAATATTGGAAAGTTGTCAAAGCTGATATGAAAAAGCTGGAGTCCTTCCACAGCAGATCCCTAAGAAATGTTTGCTGTGTATTCTGGCTCAACAAGATATTCAACCAGGAGCTCTGCGCTCAAAGCCATTATATCCTCCACAAGATCACACTGATCGCTGAACAGTGGGCTGGCTCGGGTACACTCTGAGCATAGAGCAGAATGAAATGCTACAAAACGGCCTTCACACCCTATCAAGTAGAATAAAATGAGGAAGATGTAAGGATGAGGCAAACCCAAATAGACAGGCACGGCCAATCGAGTCTGACAACATGGAAACAATCAAAATAACTACAAATGTTTACTAGGATACTCAGGTTAAGATTTGAGGTATTATATTTAAAGTGAAAGCGACCTGCTTTTATTATAGAACAAATACATAAACATTAGAACAAGTAGTTCAAAGTGTCACCTTCAGTTTAAGGTCAACAAACTGACAGTTTGCAGGGTTTTTAGTTGCAACTCACAGTCTTCCAGAAGCTCCAACAGCTCTGAAAAGTGCTGCTGGCTGTTACCACAAACTCCAGGAAAGAAAGAATGTAAGTGGATTTTGGCCAGGAGGTTGTTTGTTTGGTTTCTTGTTTGATTTTGGGTTTCTTTTGCTGTGATACACAACTTAAGTGGTCCAGACACAGCAGGAGGCTAACTGCACACAGAATCAGTCACTGTAATTCTGTGGTTAGCAATGACAGGTGGAATAAATGCTGGAAACACAAAGTAGGAATGTTACTGGGTAAACTTCCAGGACAGCAATTTAAGCAGCTACCAGTGAGCAATGTACAATTCTGTGCTAAGTTGTGTTCTCAATAATGCCAATAAAACTACACTTACATTCATCTTTACTAAAATAACTACTGATGTTGCAGGATGACCACATTTAGAATATGTAATGAATTGTTACTGTGCACAGTGCTACAAGAAGACTGTCTCATACACTGACCAGACACTTCATTAGGCACACCCTGCTAGTGCCAGGTTTGATTCCCTGTTTATTTCAGAGCTGCCTTAAGCCTTTATGGCACAGATTCAACAAGATGCTGGGAACATTGATCAGAGCTTTTGTTCCATAGTGACATGATAGCATCACACAGTGACTGCAGTTTTGCCAGCTGAGTATGCATGATGCAAAACTCCTGTTCCACCACATCCTAATGGTAATTTACTGGATTGAGATCTGGTGACTGTTGAGTACAGTGAAGTCACTGTCATGTTCAGGAAACCGGTCTGAGATGATTTGGGCTTTGTGATACGGGTATGCATGATCAGCAACAATTTCCAGGTAGGGTGTTTAAACGACTTGGTACTAAGGGGCCCAAAGTGTGCCAAAAAATGTCCTCCCAAACTATTACACTACCACAATCCTGAGCCGTTAGCACAAGACAGGATGTCTCCATGATTTCATGTTGTTTACATCAAACTCTGACCCTGCCATCCAAAATGTCACAGCAGAAATTGAGTCTCATCAGACCAGCCAACATTTTTCCAATCTTCTGCTGTCCAATTTTGGTGTGTACTGTAGCCTTGGTTTACTGCTCTTATCTGACAGGAGTGGCACCCGTTGTGGTCTTCTGCTGCTGTAGCCATCAGCTGCAGAAGCTGTGTTGTGTTTTATGAATTCAGAGATCTTTTCGGCATACCTTGGCTGTAATGATTGGTTATTTGAGTTACTGTTGCTGTCCTATCAGCTCCAAGCAGTCTGATCATTCTCCTTTAACCTCTCATATTAGCCAGGTATTTTCACCCAGTGATATTTTCGGTTCTTCTGACGATTCTCTGTAATCCCTAGAGAGGGTTGTGTGGGAAAATCCCAGCAGATCACCATTTTCTGAAATACTAAGACCAGTTTGTGAGGCACCAGCAATAATGTCACATTCAATGTCACTTAAATCACTCTTCTACTCCATTCTGATGCTGACAAAGGCGAAGATAGCAACACAAATACATAAATGTCTCGTGAGAAATAACCTTACACATTTGGACATCAATTGTTTAATATTCTGAGAGTCGTTCTACAAGTACACTACGAGAGTATGGCATTACTTATGAAGCAAAATATGTAAGGCATTTCCTTGCAATTGGGGTGTCTCTGCTGTAAGTTAAGGATCCGAATATTGCATACTAATATCCTCAATATGTAAGTATGGCAAGCTCCACATGTGGAGGTTTCTGAGAAGGGAAGAGGCTCCAGCTGCAGCAGCAAAAGATGAGAGTGAGCTGTTAACTCCCACACTTATCAGGAGTTGAAAGGCTGCAATGTTCACTTCTCAGGTATACACACAGGTATTTCCACTCGGCTGGCTTCCATCTATCGTGTGTGACAGGTGCTCATGCACTGGTTTATGATGACATTGTTGTGGGGCCTGAGCAGGTGACAGTGCACGACGCCCAATCAGTTGCTCATCTGCACCCCGTGCATACACACTAACACATGCGCATGCACGTCCTCTTCATTTTTTTTCTTCACCCAATCATCTGAAGTACGCCACACTCTCACATTTTTCCCCAAATGATGCCTTCTCTCCTCCTCCTCCTCCTCCTCATCCTTGTCTTTTCACATCTAACCAGGCTCCCAGGTGGTTGCTGGATTAGGTTCATGATGCTGCGTTATGACACATAAATCAGGAAGAATATTAGAATGAAATCTGTAGGTCCTTCTAAGTAATTTCACATCAGAGTGATTTATAACAGAGCTGTGGATTGAGACAGATACCTGGAGGTTTGCAGAAGATGGGCATCCTGTTGTGTTGTTGAAGTGGAAAAAGGCAATTATTTCTCCAAAGTAAACATCATTTTAATTGATATTTTGATAATAACCTGGGTATACCTTAGCATAGAAACTTGAAAACTTGGGAAACAATACAATGGAATATCTTAAATGTATGCTATAAATGGCATGTAAACTCTATATGCTGTTTTGTTATGTTTCATTCTTTGATTTATGCTGGCCAGCTTCTTATCAGGATGAGGATAATTCATTTCTGCTTCACCTCAACCAGTCTGCAGCGACTGGCATGAATCCAGCTTATATTATTTACAGAATTGCCATTTGTAATTTTTTTTCAAATTAATTCCATCCATCCATCCATCCATCCATCCATCCATCCATCCATCCATCCTCTTCACTGCTTATCCATGTTTGGTCCACGGTGGATGCTGTAACCTATCCGAGCTGCCTGTGGGTGAAAGGGTACATACTGGACAGGTCACCAGTCCATCACAGGAGTAAATCATCAATATAATTTATCAATAAGTTATTATTCTGCTAAAAGACAAGTGATCACTCTTGTTGCTTTGATGCCCAAATTCTTAACTTCACAAATGTTCATCTTCCATAACTGTTTCCCAAACTTTGTTACAACTATAGACTGTAGATAAAAGAAGGACATACTTCTGGAGCTCCAAAAAGGGGAGTGAATGCAGAAGTGCCCTAAGCCTGCATCCTTTCTAATGGCAATCAAGCCACCATTCAAGTGGTTCTGAGAAGATTGTGTAGATTATTACTCTATGACCTCAGTGAGCCCTGATGAGATTATTAGCTCTGCTGATTTTCTAAATTATGGTCCCTATTAGTGTCCTAAAGAAGAGAATGCTTTATCATGTGATTGACATGAGCATGCAGTATCTCTCCATTTTTTCAGTCAGATCACACCCTCACTCATGAATTTTGTTTTCAAAAAGTCAAGACGGCAACAGGAAAACACTCACCTTGAGGCTTCATAACAGGAGCGACAGTGACTATATCCATGTTTTATATACAGTTGATTCTCAGGAAAATAGCAAACCTATCAAATGAACAATGCTGGCATGCAGCACCGAGACCCTTCAAACATTGTCCATGTTAGAACTAAGCAGAAACCTGAAATAATTCCTCCTGCTTTCTTTTTTATTTGACCATCTTTTTCTCACATATTGAAATGAGGAAGAATTTGATCTTCTGCTCTGACATGTGGTTTTTATGTGCAGCCATACAAACTAATATGTGTGCTCTTGTCAGTCAACAGAAGTAGCTCAGCACTTCAAAGGAGCTCCCTTTTATGGTAATCTTCATGGCCTGAGAACAAATCCAGGATGAAGCTGGCTCAACAAAACGTACAGTGAAAAACAAACTGCTTGGACAGGCTTTGATCCCCCCATATGATGCGTTTAACGCTAACAGATAATGATTCCAGAGGCCGAAGCCACAGATCACATTTCATATTCCGGGCTCAGACATCCTAAATGCCGTTATGAAGACCACTGTTTGCTGTCAGACCTTGCTAAGTTATGACTAAGGGGGAGCATTAAAAAACAATCCTAAATTCCAAAATGAACAGGTAGGGCTCCATCAGGGATGACCGATGCTTAGACAAATGGAGCTTTCTGGCGCTTTGGTGCGTTTCAACACAAGTAATGAAAATGAGATCCCTCAACACTGAAATGACCCCAAAAGATGAGCCAACCCCCCTTCATCTGACAAGGATTATTGATTCATGAATGTAAATGATCGTTCAGGGTTTGATGTGTCCTTGAAGATACTCTAACTCTCCATTGAATCTTTTATCAGGTCTATGTTGGCTCCAGCTTGCTAGAAGTATGCATGACGCTGGGGTTGTATTTTTTATATCCTGCAATATTCATTCCCAGCTGTTTTATTTCCCCCCACCCCACCAGCCCTGCCTCAATAGGAATTCCATATTTGCTTTAAAGGACACTGTGAGCTGATGCCTCTAGTGCTGCTCTGCAGTGTTGATAGACATCAATGAATGGGATTTATATTTGTGCAGCCTTGGACTAATCTCCTAATAATGAGGTCCATCTGCAGCAGTGACAATAAGTACAGCACCTTCAGTTTAATACTCAATCTTGCTTGACACAGACGGCATCATACTGCCAGACTAATCCACTGTCCGATGTCACGGCATCCTAAATCTAATTTACCATTCCATTTGGGGCTCAGATATTGCTGTTGCCAGTACACCTGTTGATTGCTAACGCTGCTCTGCTCGTGCACTCGCTTGACAGCACACACACACACACACACACACACACACACGCATACACACAAACACATCCCCATTGCCTGTTCTCCCTAAAATGGTTTCTTCCACATAGTTTCCATAGCAACAGTCCAGTTTTAGTGTTCTGTTGTTTTTCCACAGACAGAGAATGGCTAATTTTTCAGAATGAGGGTCTTTGATGATAAAGAAAGCTAGGTTGCAAGATTTACATAATGAATGGCTGCCACGCTAGATCAGTCACCACCTAGCGCTGATGATTGCTTTTTGATGAATTTCTTTCCCACATGTCCTCAGGAGCCTCTGCAGCAGAAGCCCATTGTGTCCGATAGCTTACGTTCATCTATTTAGGTCAGTCTCCGTCTCTTTGTCTCGACGTAGCCTTAAAAACTGCAGTCTAACAACACGTACCCCTAAGGACAAATGTCAGTGTGTCACTTGAAGAGAACAGAGAGCAAAAGTTTCTGTTTCAATGCGAAGTTGTGTTTTTGAGGTCAGATTTTGCTTTCATGCTTTAGTGTAAACTTAACACTTCATGCAACCTTTTCCCAAGCCTCGAAGCCGCTCACATTTCTTTTCTTCTCTTTTTTCATCTGCCTCCTGCCAAGTACAAAGAGTATATTTGAGTGCATTTATGTGTGCATTCATACATTTTTGTGTGCGTGTGTGGGCTCGGTGATGTCATGGGAATGGGAGAGTTTAATCACCCCCTCACAGATGTGTGTGTGTGATATTGATTTGTGGCTGTTTGGTGAGCACTGCTCCAGGCCCTTTGGGAGGGACATAAACCCCTCTATCAAAGCGACCTCCCCTTGAGGTTTTGCACCACACTAACAGTGCATCAGAGCATGTTTGTGTGTTTGTGTGTTTGTGTGTGTGTGTGTGTGTGTGTGTGTGTGTGTGTGTGTGTGTGTGTGTGTGTGTGTGTGTGTGTGTGTGTGTGTGTGTGTGTGTGTGTGTGTTTGTGTGTGTGTGTGAGTGAGTAGCGTACAAAGGTTATCCTAATGTACTTGTTAAACCACTCCTATGCTCACAGGGGAAATGTCTAGTTCAGATGCAGATGGAAATGGTTGATTCCTCCCCAGGAGAAAGTAAACCTTATAAATAAACAAAATTGGGATGAGGTTTGCATTTCAGGGCACAAAACATTGCACAGCTAGTTATGGCGCATTGAAAAAGCACCAAATAACTAGGGAATGGTCAAGCATTCTGAGTATTTTAGCCCGGTAAAAGCTCGCTTTGATAAAAGGTTTTTCCTTTTCGCCAGCAAGATGGCTAAAATTACATGACTTCTAACATGAACTGATGCCAGTACGGTCTGACCCCTCTCAGATGCACTGTCTCTTCTAACTTTGTCTTTTCCAGCTTGCCAGCCCTTCATCCACACTCTAACACACACACACACAAATACACACACACTCCTCTTTGTAACTCTCGAGTAGTGTTCGCCTCAGCATCCAGGACGGCCAAATGGATTGGAGAAAGGGACTGTATTTAATGCCATGGCTAATATCCTCGTTAACACTAATCTGTCGGGAGTGTGAAAAACAGGGCGAAGCATGGAGGCTGTTCAAAAGAGAGAAAGCGAAGGGAGGTATGGTTTGAGACTGAGGGGGAGTTTAATGGAAAAGTTGTTTTTTCTTTTTTAAAAAGGAGAACCAGATATGCTGAGTGACCAGTGGACTCATCTGAGCACTTGATAGCTTCGATGACAAAATGTGATTGGCTCATTAACCTCTCTCCCACAGGCTAGCTACACTGCATGCTCCCCTGCAATGTATCACATACACATTCACATACACACTACCACATACATGCAAACAAATATGCATACTCATTAACAAGGCAGTGAAGTGGGCAACCATCCACATATAATCCATTTCTTCATTAGATACACACAGATGATGGATCATTACCCTAAGTATGTTCTCTGTCCAGCTTTAAACACTGAGTAACGACAAGTCCTGACTGCTGCAGTGTCATGTAAAGTTAAAATTTCCATGCTGAAATTTTAGTATTGTTTCCATGCCTCGGTAAGTCCTCTGGATTTAGTTTGAAAATCAGAAGTAAAAATCTTACTTACTCTTTTTTTTTTAGTTTAGCAAATGTGTAAACCGCTATACTATCAAGCTACTGTTTGATGGCTACATTTATTTCTAATTGTTCTCAAATTGGGGAAAACACCCTCCTATCGCTCACTGCTCTGTGAAAAACAGCACAAATAATCTTGATACAAAAACTACTCCAAATACAGATCTGACTTTATAGGTTCAGTCTTGTGATGAAAGTCATGTTGTATAGCAGCACACAGGCACATTTCAGCAAGGATGAACACCCTCTGGCTGTCAACTTCACGTAGCTCACCGTTGTAGTCCATTTCTCAAACACGGCCAAACATTTTGTTTTTCGCTGTCTTCCCGTTTTGATCACATCTTTCTTGTCAATGCAGAAAGCTGCTCTTCTTTCAGCTATGAGTCATCTCTGCAGATCTCTGTCACAATTTCAAATAATAAATTGAAGCCTTGGACAGAAAATGTCCCCATGCAGCTGTGTACAATAATAATGTCACTCATCTAGCGCGTTATCCTCTGTAAAGTTCCCAAATGGCGCCTGCACGCTCCTACAGCTCAAACTCAAAACTGTAACTGTGCGTTCACTGGTTAAAAAAATAAAATAAAATAAGAGTGCAAACTGCAAAACAATAATCACACATCACCAGCAGAGTGTCCCCATTTGATTTGTCATGTTGTTATTGTTGTTATTTCTGAGCGGCACGGGTGTAAACGATCAGGAGGTTGGTGACACTGAACTCTGGTTGTGTTTTATGGTCACATTAGTGTCAGAGTCATATTGTTGTGAACTTCAGGTTACATGTGATAAATCCCAAGGACAAGGGTTAGAAATTTGACTGTCAGGTTGTAAAACACCCAATAATATATTTCTTTACTCCTGTTTTCATTGCCTAGTTGTTGATGGACAGTCAGGCAAAGAGCAGCAGATGCAAAAGTCAACCAACACAAATATGTAGGTGCTGTGATATTATATTTTTTATGGAAAAAAATGCAAGAAATAATAATAGTAATACCTGTAATGCATAAACACAGCAAGCAGCTAGGAGCTGCTCCTTAAAAACTTGAGAGATGGCCTGAATTATACTACTTTGATAACAACTTGTTAAATAACTAAGCTAACACAAAACTTAAGCACTTGAAATAAAGGAAACTGGACTTTTTTGTAGTTTATGAAGACTCTTTAACCCCTACTGGGGTTCTAGGTAGTCCTGAGCGTCACTGACTCACCCTGTAATTGTGTGGTGCTTGTTTTATGATACCATGTTTGTACCCATGCCTACACAAAAGCAATGCAAATGTGCTTGCATGCAGTCCTCCAAGGAGCCAACGGCACGTAGCTCAAGGTGGATGACTTCATATGAAGGTCAAATACTGGTTAAAAAGTGAACCAGAACATGGAAGGGAGCAACGTACAGTTGGTGTTTGCAAATGACAGTTTTCATTGTTTTATACACTCGGTTTCACTTCAGCTCTTTGGATTTTATAACTTCGCTCTTCTCCACAGCTGGCAAGGACTAACGTCAGCACAAGCCTGCAGACCGGTTGCTTGTGACACTGCCCACTAGTGCTAATAAACAGATACAACATGCAGACAACAGACAGCAGGGTCAGTGTGCAATGTGAGCTCTGGCGTCAGCGTTCATCAGTGGTGTGTTTCAGGTACCAGGCGCAAAACCTGATCTCCAAAATTTCAATGAAGTAATTCAATTCTGTGCTTGAAGAAACTCCTAACATTAATATGTCTGACTGCCCGCCACTACCAAAACCAAGTCCAAGGACACAGCATAGCATTACCTGGACATATACAGTGGTGTGAAAAAGTGTTTGCCCCCTTCCTCATTTCCTGTTTTTTTGCATGTTTGTCACACTTAAGTGTTTCGGAACATCAAACCAATTTAAACAATAGTCAAGAACAACACAAGTAAACACAAAATGCAAGTTGTAAATGAAGGTGTGCAGTAGTAAAGGTGAAAAAAAATCCAAACCACCATGGCCCTGTGTGAAAAAGTGATTGCCCCCTAAACCTAATAACGGGTAGGGCCACCCTTAGCAGCAACAACTGCAACCAAGCGTTTGCGATAACTTGCAATGAGGCTTTTACAGCATTCTGGAGGAATTTTGGCCCACTCATCTTTGCAGAATTGTCCTAATTCAGTTACATTCAGGGTTCGTACACCTTTTCCAGGACAAAATTCAAGCATCTTTTAAGCACATTCAA
>VUQK01012861.1:23530-39783 GCA_015106715.1 Bujurquina vittata | reverse complement strand
CGTTTCTTTGATTTACAAAACAAGCTGCTCTAGTTCACAAAGAATGATTGTAAAAGTCTGAGCTTATGAAGAAATGTTTGTGCGTTCGGCTTTAGTGCTTGTTTTCTCTGAAATATGCGTCTGAAGTGATGTTGAGAAGGCAAGATAGTGAGTGGCGGGCAGAAAAAGAAAAAAGAGTTGGAGCAAATGAAAGTGAAGTCGATAAAGAGGCAGAAAGCAGACTGAGGAACTAATGAAAATGAAATGTGACGTGTGAGAGAAACCTCATGGATGTACTCAGTCAGCTGAACAAACGGATGAACACACGGAACACAAACAGCTAAATGGAAATTATTCAATTGAGATTTGTCCCCGGTCGCACAATTAAATGACATATTGTGCAGTTACAGCCGTAACACTGATCATTAAGATGTTTCTCACCACAACTCCACCCGGGAAAGAATAAATGTAGTGATTATAGTAAGCATGCATGCAGAGTGTCACTTATAAAATAAAATAACCAGTTTAGCTGCACAGAAGTGTCAATGCTCTTAATAATTTCCTATTATCATGAAAAGTGATCACAGCGTAATGTCAGTTTCTTGCAGACACGTCACTCCCGCACTGCATGACTGCTGAAGAGCGACACGTACACGTACTCGCTGTCACTCGTGACAGGTATTCTGTCTACAGGTATGAGAGGCACGCTGATGGCGGCAGGGTGACGGTAAATTTGTTCAAAACTGTAGCTGAAAAAACATCAGAGAGAAAGAACAAAGCATAATGGACTACGTATTACCGCTTAAAGCTAGAGAGTAGATATTTGAGCTTCAGTTACAGTATTTTTTTGCATGTCCTGTTACCAAAGGTTAAAGGAACCATTCAACCTTTTAGGATTTAGACTGTTCAGCTCAGCCATGTTTCTCATATTTCAGTTCCTAAATATAAAATGTGGGTAGAGCATCACGTCTGCTGATAAATACAGAAAACAGTTGTTTTACTGTTGCTCTATGCAGACTGTAATTAAGCTGATAAGATGTGGTAGGTTTCTGCCTAATGTTGCTGTTCTGTGAAAACTGTGTATCCCTAAGGTGTCAGCTTTAAACAGGTAAGGAAGGTAATGTTTTTGGTTTTGGAGTAATTGTTTTCAGCTTATCTGCTCTTCTTGGTAATGGTTTAGGAGAAGTAGGAGCTTTATCTCAGTTGTAGTAGCAACTCTTGAGTTCACGTGAAAATTTTCCGAGGCAAACGTGGAGCTTCTTGGTTTTCACAGTGATGATTTTTATTTATTTATTTATTATTACATATTTATGGCATTATGTTTTATCAGTTTGAACACGTTTTTTGCTAAAGCTGTTCAGTTTGGCTGATATAATGCTTAGTGGAATAAAAACAAATAAACCAAGATAAAAACTTCCCCTCACAGAATCACAGTCTGCTCACAGCTCAGGTGCCGATTATGTAAATCAGTGTTTGTCCACCTGGTCATTATGAACACTCCCATCTGTTCCTTGAAGTCTGGTCACTAATGAACTACAGCCATATAACACTGGATATAGGACTTTGAGCGTGTTATGTGGCTAAGCAGGTCGCTGCTGCCTTACAAAACAAACGCTATGAAACTGTAAGTGCTGAAAGTGCAAAAGTCAAGGATATGTAAACAATGTCATTAAAGTCATCTTACCATCAAAGACACAGTCAGAGCAGATTCAGCCCAGAAACTGCAGCGTGGAAAGACTTTTACTGCGCCTCACGTAGACAGCTTCATCTCACACACCAGTCAACTGACTTTTTAAGAAATCATCAAAGGAAACGGTTCCAGCGGAGAGCGAGAGACAAGAAATGTGCCGTGCTTAACGCACACTCAGTACATCTTTTACACCTGGGCAGGCTGACTGAGCTGTAATGTCTTTTTTATCAAGGGTTTGTCCATTGAATTTTACTTTAATAATGAGAGTAATTAACATACTTGTGCTCATCAGAGCTGTAATTTCTGATGATATAAATTATTAACAGTCAGTTGTTACCCTTTAGGTCTGGTACACGCTGCAACTTCCAGGGCAGAAAAATAAAGACAACAGGAAGTGCAGTTAGTGGATAATTTAGCATTCCACACATTTGTCAAAATAGGATCATCTGGCTCCAAAATAAAAAATAAGAAAAACATAGCAGCAGCCTAAACGCTAATGCTAAGGCTTTAAAATGTGAAGTCTAGAAACCAGTGGGTGGAACTGTGGTGGCTACATCCATCTTTTATCTATAGTCTATGGTCTGTACTTACAGTATACTGTTGAGCCTAACCAATATAATATTTTTAAGATTGATACTGATATTTGGGGATTTCAAAATCTGATATATTGGATACCATTGATCATAATAAGGGTGTGAAATTTGTATAGGTGATTATTCATATATTTTTTGTTCAATGGGGCTGGGATTATAAGATATTTCGTCTATCTGCTTCCTTTCATTTTATGACATTTGTGTTTTTTGGTTGTATTCTGTTGTATTTTGTTTTGTTTTGAACTAAAATGAATAAACCTTTTGAAAAAAAATATTATTTTTCCTTTCACAATATAAACAGAGTTCCCTGATATCTGTGACTCCTTGTTATAAGTCCTGGATTACTCGGTTACGCTCCGTCGGACCGTGCTCGGATTTAGCTGGTTGTTGTGTTTGTAACATTCCAAACGTGTGTTACCAACAGGGAAGCTGCAGGGCTTGGTGGACAAACTATGTAGATTGGATTAGATTAAACTTTATTAATCCCTTTGGGAGGGTTCCGTCAGGGAAATTAAAGAATGTACTGTCAACACGTAACATGGTTGAAAGGTGATTCTCCTGTTTCTTTGTTCATTTTTAAATTTCCATTTATTGGCCGTTAAAAATGCCGATACCAATATAACAGCAAATAGCTAATATCGGTTGATGATAAATCGGTCAGGTATATTGCGGTAGCTATGGTAGGTTAATAGGTGACTTTAAATTGGCCGTAGGTGTGTGAATGTCAACAGACTGACAGCCTCTCAAGGGTGTAGCCTGCCTCTTTCCCCATGATAGCTGGGATAGGCTCCATCCCCACTGCAACCCTGAAATGCATAAGCAAAAGAAGATGGATGGATGGATGGATGGATGGATGGATGGATGGATGGATGGATGGATGGATGGATGGATGGATGGATGGATGGATGGATGGATGGATGGATGGATGGATGGTATAGCTTAAAGATCATGGGACATGGAGTGTACCTTCACATACTGATCAGTACCGTTCATGTTTACACATTCTTTTGAAAATGCCAGTCTTTTTCTCCACAGACAGGATGTGATGCTCTGGGAAGACGAGGTGTCCCGTTCATCTGCTGCGTGCTGAAATTCTCAATCCAAGTGATCAGATGCAACAAAGAAAGCACGCTGTAAATACATCCGCTGGACAATGATTCGCAAACACACAGACACAGACAGATGCCTTTGTGCTGCGCTCTTCGTGTTGCTGTGCAAATTACAAGCGACAAGATAATCCGTACACCTGTAAACAGAAGTAATTCTGACACTAAAGCGTTATGTGATTTCAGCAAAAGCAGCAGAGCAGCCTGAGTTTAGAATTTGAGCATGCTTTATTGAATTTTTGTTTAATTAAAACGGGATTGGAGCGCATGAATTACATCACTGTTACAAATCTGTTTGTATGCTGCTGAGCTGAAACCATCACACTGCTGTCTTCTGCAGATTTTTTTCTAAAGCTCTTTGAGGTCCTTCACACACTTGCTCCATATTTTTCTAATAAAGTGCACATTGCAACGCCTACAGTGATGTGCCACACAGAAAAAAAAAGCAGGCATCACACACCAATGACAGATTGGGGTTAGGTTTTGGGGACTGATGTGCAGACTGGAGAACCCAGGGATCGAACCACCGACTTTCCAATTAGCAAGCTGCTCTACCTCCTGAGCCACAGCTGCTTCATTTAAGACTAAACATACAGTTTCAAAGGGTTTCAAAGGTTATTTAAATACTCTTTAAGAAGTGGTTGAGTAAGATTTTTTCATCTAACCCTCCATTATTAATCATAGATTTGTCTCTACAGTTTCTCTAAAATTAATCTGGATAAGAAAAGACTTCAAGAATCATTTAATAGGAAAAAATGAAATAAATTAAGGTGGGATCCCTCTTCCAGGCTGGACAGAGAGGTGGTTTATATTTTAAATGGATGCTTTAAGATAAATCCGGACTTGGCCCGTGGCTGTGCAAGATCACAGAGTCTTTAATCCCCTATGAGCCACATGACACTATGACACCTGCAGGCCAGGTTCTTTGAGTCAAACTAAAGTTCAGACTGATGACTAAATGATGTTAGTGTTGGAGACACTGTAAATCCAGCTATACTAAAGTGGCAGAGTTTAATACATGCTGAAAAAACTTGCAGCATTTTCAGCCTTGCATTCAGCTTACAGCACAGCATCATATTTGATACTTTCCACAGCCCAACATCTTACATGTCAGCTCTGAGTCCTACCAACTAAAATAGGAATATTGTTGTGGTGCCACAGAAGTAAACTTTTCACCCCTTTTGCTCTCTATCCTAACAAACAAACAAGTACGAGTTTGTGCCCAACTTAATCCCATTGATTATGCCATGTAATGACTAAGTTATTATGTGATGGCACTTCCCAATGGCTCCTTGGGAGTTTCATGACTTTCTCCATGTCCTCTCCTGTACAGTACTGGTTGAGATCTAGTTGAAATCATATGCACTGCCCACTGCGTTTCAAAGAAAATTTGATATACTACTGTTATTGATCTGGTCATATACATACTACTTCTAAAAAAGACCACACTACATAGTTTGAACCAGTATTTTTTTCATCCACTTTAATCTTTGGAAGCAGTATATTTCCACCTGAGGAGAATTCTACAGAACTCTTTCCAGCTCTGATCACATACTCACAGAGCAGAGAGACTTAAGAGTAGCCCTGACAGCCTCTGGGCCTGAGCCATGAGAGCCGAAGTTCAGGTCTCACTGGGGGGTCCCGTCACATATCTGCCTGCGTTAAGTAGCTCAGGCAGTGTCTGGACTATATGCATATGTGTGCGCACACACACATACACACACACGTGAGCTCACAGACAGGCACTTCCTCCTATTGGGCCTTGCTCTTCTATTGCTCAGGTCCGCTGTGGTCTGCCACAGACGGCGGTTTGTCTGTCACACAGTCTGTGCTGAGCCTGGCAGTAAGGCTCCGGGGAGGAATTCTGGCTCACGGGCAGATCAGGCAGCCGAGTTCAAGCTTCGAGAGATGCCTGATCTCACCATGACTCGGCCCTGCCAATCTGTGAAATCAGAGCTGTGAGGTGAGGGCATCGCTGTTTCAGTTTAAGCCCGGACGGAGTACTAACATCCCCCAACACATGTATTTTAGCACACCAAAAACAGGAGGCTGCATCCTGAAATGAAGAAACAAACATTTTGGGTTGATTCAAGCCAACAAATTAAAACCTTTATATTCAGAGTTAATCAGGGGTGAGCGTCGCACTGCGCTCACACCATCGGGCTCCAATTTGTTCCAGGTATGTGGAGCGCAAAATGTAAGTCCGTCTTTCTAAAGTCAGTGTTAACTCAAGGAAGCAGGAACAACAACATCCAACAGTGCAGGCAATAATTCTCTTGCAGTGAGGGAGTAAATACTCACTGAATATACAGAAAAAAATGTTGTGTCTTTTGAATGAATTCCTCCTGAGTCTGAGGACTCAATATTAATGTTCTGGCTTTATTTACACAGAAATATTCCGGGAGCTGAGGTGCCAGAAAAATTCAATTTAAAAAAAGGAAATCTTCAGTTCCATATAAAATAAGATTAAAAATTAATTAATCCAGCTGAGAGGAGTGATTTTACTGCCAACTTTCCAAACAGCAGGTAATGTGCTCGACCCCCTGAGATACACTCAGGCCAAACAGCGCCTGTTGTCCCCATTGGTCTCCCATCCAGTGCCATCCAGGCCTGACCCTGCTTAACTAGCTAAGACCCAGTTGAAGCTGTTTGGACATCTGACGAGGACGCCTCCTAAAGCAGGAGCTACTGCGAGGAGGCCCCGGGGCAGACCCAGGACATCTCTTAGCTGGCCTGGGAACGCCTCAGTGTTCCGCCAGACGAGCTGGAGGAGGTGGCTCAGGAGCGAGTGGGCTGGGCTTCTCTGTTTAGGCTGCTGCCCTCACACCGAGTCATGGATAAGTAGAAGTAAATGGATAGAATTATTCCCCAGAATTTTTCTGGTGAAAACTTCTATGATGAACCAACAAATTTGTTGTTTAATGAACAAATCCATGTGAAATTACAGAAAAATTTTTGTGTCTTTATGCACTTAATGCAGCAGATTTTAGATATGTATGTATAACAATAAGCTAGAATTTAACAGGTTTATCTTTAAAATAAACATGATATATTCATGATTTTTAGGCCAGATGGCTTCACGGCCTAAGCTGGGCGTTGGGAGGTATGTGGCAGTGGGGTGTGGTTTTGAGCTCAGCTGCAGGGGAGGGGTGTGACAGCGGGTTCAGGGGATGGCGTCAGGGGACAGGGGCGCCACAGCTGGCTGGCAGGAGGATAATAATGTGTTTGTCTCTTCTTTACATGCAGTAGCGTACTGGCGGAGGAGGTGTGAAAAGGACGAGTGATCTGGGAGCTGCACTGCAAGAAGAAGATCGAGAGTGAAGTATGAAAGTGCCAAATAACATGTGAATGGTGATACTCAAATCACTGCGCCGTGAAGTGTGTTGGGGACCAAAAACGTAGAGTTTTGATACAGAGTTATAAAAAATTTACCCCACACAGAGGTTATGAAGGGGGAAACTATCCATAGAGGCTGTAACAGTTCATGGTACCAGGCTGTAAACGTGTTATTTAAACCTGAGTTTATGGGGACTGACTTGCTTTTGGAGCCAGCCTCAAGTGGCCACAAGAGGAACTGCAGTTGTTGACAGTCCCTGGTTGGCTACCATTTCTTGCTCAGGTGGTTGCTGCATGATCACACAGCATGTTGGCACTCCATCAGGAAAGCTAAAATGATGTTTCTAGGGAACATAGAAGGTTATGTATGTATGTATGTATATTATGTGAGGGCAATGCTGCCTGAAATAGGCCCTAAAGGCTTGCTCATCTCGCCCTGAAGGTACCGGCTTGACCAATCAGAACAGACTCATCACTGCTACATTTGGTAGTTTGCCAAAGGCCATGAAATGAAACTAAACATTTAAGTCGTTTTCACACATAAGCTTTTCTATTCTTTACCCACTCGGGCTGCCTGTGAGAACACGTGAGAACTGACCAGAGCGGTCTGATCGGTTTTTAGAAGGTCTTTAACCTGCCAGCTCCCAAATCCAATAGCACCCAGATACTGTTTTGGTGAATTCAAAGCAAGCAGGGAGTTGTTCCATTTCCTGACATTTTACGACATTTTCCAAAGTTCATGTGTGAAAACAGCTGTACAATCAAAACATTCAAGGACATTTGCCCCTTTCTCCTCCTACGCATTATCATTGCACTCCTATGGTTCTTAGCTATATTTAGAATCAAGGGCAATAATTTGTCCTTGATCAGGTTTCACAGCATATTGCAGTCGACTGAGAAGCATATTCTGTTGTTGAGAATCAATGAGAACAATGTCCGTCAGTGGCAGATCTTATCTGTGGCTGTGTTCTCTGACTGATGCAGTGCCTGTCACTGGAAAATTACAGATTTTTCCTTCTGGAAGAACACAGGAGGCATATCAGAAGTGTGATCTAGTTCTGCTAGTCACTGGAAGGTCCGGTGTGTACAGCATATACAAATACTCTGGATGATCAGATATTTTTTTAGATACTTTTGGTGAGCCTGAGGTAAATGTAAATGCATCCTGTGAAGCGAAGAAAGAGAAAGACAGATTTGCAAGGACAGCAGTCAAAGTCAGAATCGCAGTATCATAATGTAAAGTCAGACTTCATTTACATACTCGTCACATTCAGCGTGCATCTTGCCACAGGCGCGATATCCCTGCGTGTAACTGCAGGGTTTGAACTAATAGTACTGCGGGGCATAAATATAAAATATCACTTGAGCATTGTTGTGCAGAGCTGATGAGATAATCTATAACATTTTCCAATATATAAATGTCTGCTTAACATCCAGCTGATAAAAACTGTGTTACAGCCCATTTAATCAAAGCTGTCAGTGTCAGTTACATCCAGGTAAAACGCCGCTGTGCATATAGAGTGATGTGGCTTCGCAGCTGCAGATAAATTCAATTTGAACTGCAGATTTAGCTCAGATTTATTTATCTCTGATGTGTCATACATGATGGATGTAGGGGCATTTGTTTTCAGAGCTGTTTGTCTCGCTTGTGAGACTGAAAAGAAGTCATTGGAATCTCATCCTTTTCAGTATAAAAGATCATCAGATTTAACCTAATGTCGCATGTTTTTTGCTTTTTCTTTTAAATTCTGTATTCAAAAACTTCCACCTGCCATTTTCTCCTCGCAGTGGGAAATCTTTATAACACGCATATCTGTTTTTGACTAAAAATCTAATCAGCCTGAGCCAAGGTTAGTCACGTCACCATAGGGGCGAGTCCGGTGGCGTTGAATCAAATCACATCAAGCTCCTTTTCTGATGAGCTGATCAGTTCTATCATATTACAGTAGTTTTAGATAAATGTGGCTCGAATGTAGTGAGTTAAGAGACATCAAAGAGGCGCTTTGAAATGAGGCCATGAAAATGCCAGCGCACCGATGGAGCGTGTGCGTCTGTCCTTTAAAGTCTGCTCCTGGCTTCCTGGCTGCGTGTTAATGATGAGCAGATAAAAAATTCAGCTGGGTGGCATCGCTCTGCGTCTGTCTGCCTGTGCTCACCTCTTAGCTCTCCGCGTATGCAGACATGTGTGCACGCAAACAGAAAGCACGAGGGTGTCCGTCCGTCTGTCGGCTTGTCGTCACCGCACCGCGGGGTAAAAATGGAAGTGGCTGTGCTATTTTGCCTTCAAGTAAAAGGGCTGCGGATATGTGGGCTGTGGTTAGAGTGTGTCCGACTGCGAGGCAGCAGGCAGTTAGTCTTATCTAAGAGACGGAGAGTCGGGTTGTGTAATTATTTTCACTGGCTTTGATCCAGAGCAGTCTCTTCTAGACACCTGTTGGCCTCTGGCTCTTGTCTGAGGCCCGATAATTAGACCCACAACCGCAGGAGCAAGGGTACGCATGCAGCAGCACCACCACCAACCCCTGCACACATATGCGCACGAAGCATTCATCTCCACTAACAGTCCTATTTATTTTATGTCATATCACAGCTAATCCAGTTTAACTTTTCTGTGGGTGGCTCTGCAGTGCAAGTGCACTGTCATGATGGTTGTAAGAGAGTCAGAGACGAAGTGACAGCCGTCGTCAGTCAAGACTGCAACTCTGTGTCTTAGATTTAATTTCTCTGTGTTCCTCACTTCAGTGTCTCACTGTGAGACTCAAAGCAGCTGCCATTCAAAGTGCACAGACTTTTAAATGACATTGACAGTCAAAGATTTTTCCCTGCTGCACAAATGCCAGCTACTGCTATCAATTGTGGGGTTTTTGTTTTCTGCTTTTTGTTTCCGGGTTTTTGCACAAAACTATATTTAATTGAAATTTCATTCAGTTTGTGTTTTTCTTACTTTTCTCTGTCGAGCACAAAGAGACTCAAAAAAAGAGACACCTTAAGGAAAATGGTCAATGGAAGGCATTGCTTTAGAGAATTGAGTTTCTTTAAGAAATAACAATTTAGTGAGAAAGTAATTTCCTGACATGCCTTGTCTTGTCCTTTCATTTCAGTACATTCCCAAGGCTGCCTATTATTTTTCAAAGAACAGTGGAGCTTTCTGCCAGATGAACCAAAGACATACAAAGAATTTCTGGCCAGAGCCAGTATCTACAAATCAGCCGCACAAAAGCCTTGTTTGCAGCGGCCAAGAACAGAAGGTTCTTTGGCTATGAACATTTTTATGTGTACAAATTCACTGTTAAATGTTTATATAGCCGATGCGGAGAAACAGCAACAGAAATACAGAGAAAGCCTCTCTGTTACTTCAAGGCTCATCTGTATAATTAATCTTTACAAACCTGGCACCTTAATTTAGTGTGAACCTTGTTCACTGTTATTTGGTTATGTTCTTTTGGAAAACCTGCAACATAAAGACTTACAGAAGTGACGCCTTTACAGCCTGCTCTCTGTGTGTGTGTGTGTGTGTGTGTGTGTGTGTGTGTGTGTGTGTGTGTGTGTGTGTGTGCGTGTGTGTGTGTGTGTGTGTCATATTTTGGTCTAGGTCTACCCAAGAAGTCTGCTTATTTTCTCCAGCTAATTTAAACTGTACAATAAATTAAATAACCACTGAAAATGCTTTTAATAGCATTTCACAGCACAGGATATTTTATAGGTCATAGGTTATTCATCTTTCTGTTCATCTGACATTAAAAAGAAGCTGCATTAACTATTATTTTTGTTTTAACTTGGAGGACTCAAAACCTAAAGTTTCACGGTCACCATACGTAGCTCTATAGTTTGTCTGTTTCCTGGTGCGGGGTGTTTTGTGTGCCGTGGGTTTATTGGAGGTTCTGATTCAGAGCTTTTTCTTTGACTCTGGTTGGCCTGAAAAAAAAAGTTTGAAGAGGAAGAATCTGTGGGACGTAAAACCAGAACAATGAGCTAAAAGGAGCCTTGAAAGCTCAGGAGGGAAAATGTAGACGTGCTTGATGGTTTTCTCAAGGTGCCTAACATGGATTGGCCTGGCATTTGTATAGAAGCTTTTTAGCCCGAGTCCTTTTACACATATATTCACACAGCACTTTATATTCTAAATTAACCTATGGTGCATATCTTTGGACTAGGGGAGGAAGCTAGATGACTGGGAGGGAACCCACACAGGGACTGAGACATGCAAACTCCACACAGAGAGACTCCAGCTGACTGTGAGGCACCAACATGCCAACATTTTATCATTTATTACAGTTTGTTAATAGTAAGTTAGTGTACTCCTTTCCTACTAGCAATCTCATGCTCGCCTTGTGAAAAAAGCCAGCATGCAATCATCTGCAAGTCATTTAAACTCTACATTCATGTGGAATGGGTACAAAGGAAACATACACTAAGACACTTTATTGTCTCTCAATCCATCAGTGCTAACCACTGCACCACTGTCCAGCCCAAGTTCTGGCAGTGGAGGCTGTGGCTTTACTGACTGACATGTTTTTCTTCTTTGTATGACAGTATTTTAACTTGCACCCACAGAGGAACTGTGTTTAGTGTTCACTCACACTGCTTTTCAGAAATGTTCTTGAGCCCATGTTGTGATTTTCACATTTTATTTCAAACGCAGTTCTCCCTGAGGGCCGGACGATGATGGCCAGTGAATAATGGTTTCAGCCCTGTCTCTTGCATACAGAGATTTCTCCTGATTATCTAAATCTTTAATGATATCGTGGACCATAGATAAAGAAGGCCCCGTGCAAGTTTGCATTGAGAAACAAACCTTTAATTATTAAACGTTTAGCTCATGCAGTCTTTCGCAGAGCGATGAACTCCTTGAAACCTTTACAACTAAAAGACTCAGCCTCTCTTGGACGCGCTGTTGATATCCAGTCATGTTACTAATGAACATAATTAGTTGTGAGATTAACCCCGCCACAGACCGGCAACCTGTCTATGCTGTACCCTGCTTCTCGCCCAGTGACGGCCTGCACAACGCTGAGCTGTTAACGGTTGAGAAAATGGATGGCTTTTTTACAAAACTTTTCCAGTCTTTTTTATATATACTATTTTCACCTAATAACATCAATGAATTCTGTTTTCATTAACATTTTACATAGAGTTCAAACGTCCTGGAAACAGGTTTGCATGAAATTAACATAAATATTATGAAGTGGACGCAAAGAGGAAAATCTTATAATTTTGTCTATTTCTTTGGGGCCATCTCCTTCCTCTCTGCTGTTCCTGCTGACTGTGTTTTCCCCTGAGATGATCATTAGCCTTCACAGACTCTCTTCTAATTTTTACTCCCTTAACCTCATGAGGGCATCTGTACTCATTCTGGAGAGCTGTAAGGAGATCCAGTCATCGGTGCACCCCTGGGCCATGTCTACAGTTTGCTCTGAAATGTCGCGGTTAAACCCAACACCTCTCTCGGGCTTTCATTGGGTTTTGGACACTTTGCATGTGTGCGCCATCTTAACAAACGGCTCTTACTGTTTTCATGTTGTACTTCTTACCTCCTGGAAACAACACAAAACATATCTGTAATGTGACTGCATGCTCACACTATGTTGGTGATATTTAACCATGTCTGAAGTGAAGGAGAAAACAAGCCAATGTTTGGCCATTCCATGAAACATCAATCAGTGCCACACCTGACTGATAATACACTGCAGAAAACGTCATAATTGTGCATTTTGGTTCAACACCTACAGTCTATCACTGTGTGATAGACTGTAGGTGGATAGTCAACTTATGCATATGAAATGTCTCCTTTTAACCTGGATGTTGATACCAGACTCATCTTCTAGCCATGATTCATTCTGGGTCAAATAACTTTATCATTTTTAGTAATTTTTTTACATTTGTCAAATGTAGAATTTGAGGATCTAAAATTAAAACCAGGATACTGCTGAGTGAGTGAGAAATATACATCATATGAGGGACTAAATACAGTCTTACTGTTTTCATGAGCATATAAAGGCATATAAACCAGCAGCTGGGTGCTGATAATCAAACCCGCTCGATTAATTAAAGCAAGTGTGAGCACCTCTATAAATGCAGAAATCTTGGCAGTTTGCTGGTCTAAAACATCCAGGTTTGTGCAAACACAATGCCACAATCTTCTCAGGATTGGAATTACCAGCAAGGTCAGACCATGCAAGGCTCAGAGAAACTGCAAAAAAAAAAAACCCAAAACAAAATCTACACCTCAGACACTACAGGGCTCAGTTAGCATGTTAAATGTTAAAGTTTATGACGGAATTAGAAAAAGACTGAACAAGTACGGCTTATTTGGAAGAGCTGCGAGGAGAAATTCTCTTCTCTTTGAAAAAGAACATGGCAGCACAGCTTCAGTTTGCAACACTGCATCTAAACTAACTACAAGACTTCTGGAACAATGTTCTTTGGACAGATGAGACCAAAGTGGCACTTTTTGGCCATTTGGTACAGCACCACGTTCACTGAAAACCAAACAGCATATCAGAGCAAACACCTCATACTAGCTGTCAAACACCAGGGTGACAATTTGGGCTTGTTTTGCAGCCACAGGACCTGGGCACCTAGCAGTCCCTGAGTCCACCATGAACTCCTGTGTGCACCAAAGTATTCTAGAGTCAAATACGAGGCTGTCTGTCTGACAGCTAAAGCTTGGGCCACATTAGGTCATGCAACAGGACACTGATCCCAAACACAGCAGCAAATCTACGACAAAATGGCTGAAAAAGAAAAGATTGATTCATTTCTTTTTCAGCTTTTCTGCTGCAGCAATGGACAAGTCAAAGTTGAGACCTCAACCTGACTGAAATGCTGCCGAATGCAGCACCGAAGAGAGTCGGAATGTCTCCAAATCTCAACGCAAAATTGTAAATAAAAGCGGGCCAAAAATTCCTTCACAATGATGCGAGAGACTAATGATGCCAGACAGAAAACATTATTGCTGCTAAAGGTGGTTCTGCAAGTCATCGGGTGTACTTAGTCTTTCACAGACTCCTGTGAAAACCTTCATTTGACCCAAATGAATGTGCAAAAATGTGGTTTGTAAGTTTAACTTCAAACTTTTGCTGAAGTCATGACAATCATGCCTGGTTTTTAGGGTTTTACCAGTTGGTTATCCTGAGTATGTGAAGCATAGTTGGTGCCATAATGTCAGTCCAGCTGGGAAAGAAATCGGATGTTTTTCAGATTTGATTGATTTTATTTGAACTGATGTTTCTACTGAATAAATGACCCAATTCTATAAAACACCATATGGTAATAGGGATTGATATATGGGGCAAACACTGTTATCAGCCACTGTCTGCTTTGTTGACTGATGTCGGCTTATAAGACATTTACAGATGTTAGTGGCTGATAGTTGTCTGTTGTGTTGCATCGATTTTACACTTGCTAAGTGCTCAGACATGATTTATTAAAGAACTGAATGACTTTAAAACAGTTACATTCCTATTTTGAATCAAGTTTTCTTTGTTTCCTTCACAAACATAAATAACAGAAAAGTAATAAATACCAGGTCAGCTTTTAAATTTTAAACATCAGCATCAGCTACTTTCTTCATGAATCATTTCTGACTGTCTGATTCTGACAAACACAAGTAACTACTGTTAGATTAATGAGCAGTGGATGAGTAGCTGCTCTTTCGTGCTCCTCTGTTTCTGAATCAGAGTTAAGAGTTCGGGTAAGATTGACGAGGAAAACAGACAATGAAACTGATTTATGACACAATATAATGAGCTAATCATGACTTTAATTATAGTTAAAGTTACTCAAGTACTGATAAGCAATTAATTGACTATCTGTGATTCATTCCTCACAAAATTTTTTGCAACTTTTAGGCATCACTTGTTGTGTTACCCGCCAAATTAAAAGAATTCATTCAACAATAAAAACGCTTTCAACTTTTAGTGACCACAACATTTTATAGAAATTACACCGGCCTTCAGAAATAAGCTAGACTTTTTTTTCTCTTTAGTCATACACCTACGCAAAAGCGTTAAGCCTTATCATATAAAGAGTTATGCAAATGTGTGTCTGTAGGTGAAAGAGAGGAAATAAAAGAGTAGAGAAGGATGTGAACGCCACACAAATTGTATGTGACCTACGGTGTCTGCACACAACACAGACACGTGAGCGGCTTCTAAACTTTCCCAGGTGCATTAGACTGTGCAGTTTTGCTCGACAAACAAGCACACTAGGAGAAAACACGGCCTGGAATCAAACAATAACACAACATAAGAGCTACCAGCGTGGTATAAGGTGTGCAAATTAAGCTGCAAAAGACAAAGCTCAACATGAGAGGAAAAGCTGCACCAGCTCAGGGAGATCGAGGCTCTTGTTGCTTCAATTAATGGGGCGTTTCACTCACACACACACAAACACACACACACACACACACACACAAACAGACCTTCTCTCGCAGCCTGATGTGGGCCTGGTCATTAAGATTATGCAATCTATTCAGGCGTATCGAGCCTGCTTTCGATGCTGAAATCACCAAAATGAAGCAGAGTTCAAAGCAGTACAGAAAAGACTCTGTGGCATAATGAGACCGAGAGCTTCCTGCTAACACCTGTGACAAATCCTGCTCTGCTGAGGAGAACAGGAAGCCTTCAGAAAGCAAGAAAGCAGGGAGAAGGAATACGGAAAAACAGCGACAGAGATAAAAAGAACAGTGGGCCTAAAAGAACATAAGAGGACATTTAAAATCCTGGGTTTTTTTGTAGTTTAGCAATATTTGTTTTGGCCCCTGCGCAATGGCAGGGCTTTACTTTACTTGTGAGGCAGATAGAAAGATCAATACCACTTTGATATCACATTACTTATATATATATATATATATATATATACATACAATAAATAGCTTCTTTTCTGGCATATAAACAGAAGCATTGCATTGATCGACTCTCTTGACAAAAGCAAGAAAGCAAACCAGCATAACTCCTAAAACACTGAACTGCTGCTTTCAGCAGTGTGACATGTGTCATATCTGCTCAGACAGGACAGTGAAAAATTAGGGAGGAAAATCTCAGTTATTAAAGCTGCATGAAAGCTTGAACTCTGTCTGACTTCAGAGCAGTGATATACACATCAGGCAAATGAGGCCGGGACCAGAAAGGCCTGCACGGGTGAATGCTTGTTATTATCTTTAGATTGGCGGGGAAGGAGGGCAGAGTTTGACTATTGCAGCCATTAATCCACCTGGGCTGCTCAAGAGTGCCGTCACATGTCGGCACAATCCCGACTGAGCAGATCACACATATACAGATATGTTTACAAATTGAAATGGAGACGCAGATGGCGCAGCATTCACTGAGGGAGTGCGCACTTGTATAACATGGCTGCAGAAATGAAAAATAATGACAGTCCCTATAGAAGTTGACAGGTAGGAAAGCAGCACGATGGGGCTGTGATGGATTGGGGGTGGAGGGGAGGTGCTCAAGGGAAAAGAGACAGGTAGCACTACTGCACCCATGAGAGACAAGGAGGGATGTGGGGGGGGGGGGGGGGGACAAGAGGGGGGGGTGAAGGGTGAGC
>VUQK01012858.1:0-12250 GCA_015106715.1 Bujurquina vittata | reverse complement strand
TAGATACATGTATAGTCTCATTATAGATTTCTATTCACAGAAATCATTCGATATCTTTCATCCAGTAAAAGGATGAAGGAAGAAGTGCCCGAGCAAACCTGTGCTGCATGTATGAAGCCTTTTTTATCTCTTTTGTGACAAAAGCCTGTTGGATTTCCTTCCTCCTACTCAATTAACCACTTCACATTCTAACCCTGGCCCAACACTGTCTGATTAGGTCGCAAAAAAGAAGACCAGTAGGCCTCTGGTTCCTGATGACCTCGATCAATAACCGCTCTGCTGCATCATCTCAGCTTTGAGACGACACAATGCCAGTTAATTCTCGAACCAGACTGCGTCCAAGTGGCCAGCACCTTGTTGAGGAACAAGGTAAAAACTCTGAAAAGTTACAACCCTGATTGCTCATTTTACATCAGTGGCGCTTTGATTTACAATCAATCACCCACTGAAGGCAAGGAGTATCTAATTTGCCCTCCACTGTAACAGTGTGAGCACAGCATTACTCTGGGGAGTGGATGTAGTCGATGGACAGACCTTAAATAAGCAGCGAGGTAGGAGTGGATGAACAGTAATGAAGGAACCGCGTAGAAAGGTGCTGCGTGTAAACAGGGAATGTACTGTAGGTATACAGTGCACGAGATTTACATTTTCTACAGTGCTACAGTATGCAGACATGTTGAGCCCTCATTTCTCTGTATTTTGCTCAGAAAATGGGAAGTAGGTGCAGTGATTTACTGAAACGTGCAAACATACATGGAAATATAATATATATGGCAAAAAGAGTTTGTACAATTCCAAAAAACGTCAACATCAATATTTGTTATGGCCACCTTCAGCACAGCATGAACTCTCTCAGTTTTCTGTAATTTCTTTAAGTAGTCTTCAGAAATAGGTCTCCAGGCTTCTTGAAGGACTTTCAGCTACTGCTGATCTGTAGATCGGTTTTTGGGCCTCTCACTTCTTCTTTTGTCCTCCACTTCAGTTCAGTTTCTTCAAACGTTTTAAGGGCACACAGCACATCGTGCCAATATATGCCAGGTTTTTGGCTAATAGCTCTTTGGGAATCGCCTTGCTGGTACAAAAATGCTATTTTATGCCTGTCAAAGGATTGGGAACAAAAACAAGTGCCTAAAGATACTATTTAAAATTGGTTCAGTGATAAGTTGCCTGTTATGTGTAGACACAACACTGGTTGATCCTTTGTTAGGTGGCTCAAGACTTTTGCACAGCACCGTACCTGTGATTATGTGTTCATGTACATACATTAGAATATAATGAGAACTACTCTCAATATGGATTAAATAAACTAGTTATCTTATTTAATCCACGCCGAGATTCTTCGACAACGATTCGAGACGAGTGATCTTTTCTTGTACGCCACAGAATCAAAGACGATGCAGAAAAAAACAAATATTCTTTAGAAATCTGCCTCCTGTCAGTTGTCGTCATTCTTGTTCCACACGAAATGAAATAAAATATCCACTACTGTCGGCTGAGCTGGTAGTTATCCTCGCATTTTTCAGCAGCGCTCCGCTTTTATTATTTTCACTCCATTCCATCTCTCTCGAAGCACACGCAGTGAAAATAACAAATAACAATGTATTATTCAGTAGAAGCCAAATGCATAAATACATTAAAAAGTCTCAAAACTCAACCCCTTGTCTGGGATTAAGCAGGTGTATGTGGATATGGATGTGTGTACATAATCGGTATTTTGCCTGGAGATTTCAAAGAGGTGAGCGCTGGAAAAAGAGTGAGGGAGAGATGAAGAAGAAGACGGGATTTGTCTTACAAGTATCAGTGGTTGCAGACTTGTGGAACAGCAAGTAAAGATGGATGGAGAAATTCCAGCACAGCCCCATTATCATCTCTTTATGTGTGTGAGTGTGTGTGTGCGCGCGCTGATAACAAGAATGTATATTTTTCAGTCTATCGGTTTGCAAAATGCCTGCAGTGTGTGTATATTTCACTAAATATGCCTCTGTGTGTGTGTATGCTATCAGTACAAACGCACACACACGCACACGCACACGCACACGCACACACACACACACACACACAATCAGTCCGTCAGGTTGTGCATGTTATGGTTATGAATACCAAGCAAGAGTCAATGCCCCAGGGAAATGAAAGCACGAAAGCCGAGTTATTTACAATGACCTCTCGCTCCGTGTGTGTCTGTTAGTGTGCGTGCGTGTGTGTGAATAAATGTGTTTAGCAATAACCCCGGAGAAATTTGATTACTTTCTTGCATTTGTGTCTCTGTGCAAGCATGTTACTGCTGATGAGTAGCGGCAAGAAGCAGAAAAAAGATTTTTGTCATGAAGTCTCTGAGTGAAAAATGAAAGAGAAGCGGGAACATGGAGCAAATGAGTGAAAGTGAAGGAGAAAGGAGAAGTAAGGGGTGCGTAACTAAGTCCTCTGTGGTGGAGCTAACAGTGAGCAAATGAAAGAGAAGTGAAAAATAAGAGAGGCTTGAGGAACTATGGAGTGATGTGGAAGAAGGAACAGGGAGGGAAAATGCATAAAGAAAGGGAAGGAAAAGTGGAACATTTTAAATAAAAAACAAGGAGAGCAATAAGGGTAAAAAAAAGACAAAAAAGGAAGGAAGGTATATTGGAGAGAGGAAGACGCAGGGATCCAAAACAGGAGGCAATGAGAACTGGAGAAAACATGTAGAGGTAGAGATGGCTTCACTCAGTTAGACTGTGCAGACTTCCGTTATCTGCTTTGGCAAAGCCAGAAGTCATCTCCACCATCTATGACTATTACCACCATTATCACAGAGGCTAACTGGGCATGCCACCAGGGTACAGTCACAAAAGAAATCGTCTTAGCATGAGCAAAATGAGAAGTAAAAGAAGGGGGTAAAGGAGAAGTAAAGCTGGTTGGCCTTCATCTCCTGACTCTCCAATTCTGCTCCAGGATGAGGATTTTGCTTGCAGAGGATTTTCTGAAACCTGCTCTTCCAGCCAGCTTCGGGAGATAAACTACGCTTTAACCTTAACTGACCAGACCAACACAAGACAAAAGACTCAGTGTCTCAATGAGGTAATGAGCATAAGTCAGTCTTTGAATCAGTGGGTAAACCTGCTCCCTCAGCTATGGTTCAGGAGCAAAAAGGAATGGTAGGAATGCCATGCCAGACTCAAATTAAACAAAATCTTCTAATATCCTGCATAATCCCAAACAGTATTTGTAATCAAGCATAATGAACAACGCGGAGTACACATTTGTTACATATACACAGTACTGTGCAGACATACCCTCATTTCTTTATATTTTGCAGGGAAAATTGGGAATAGGTGCAGTGATTGATAGAAATGTGCAAACACACATGAAAATATAGCATATGAGGAAAAAACAGAGTTTGTACAATTTGAACAAGCTTGAAAGTCAATATTAAGTGTGACTACCTTTACTCTCCAAAACAGTCTGAACTCGCTCAGGCAGCTTTCTGATCATTTCTTTACGCAGTCTTCAGGGATAGTTCTCCAGGCTTCTTCAAGGACTTTCAAAGCTCTTCTTTAGATGTTTTGTTCTCTTCTCTGTCAAGATGATCCCAGACTGCTTCAATAATGTTGAGGTCCGGGCTCTGGAAAGGCCAACCCATGACTGATAGTGCTCCGCTGTGATTTTATTTTCTATCCAGCTATGCTTTTGGTGCATTGGCAGCGTGTTTGGGATCATTGTCATGTCAAAATATGAAGCTGCTGCCGATCAGACTCTTTCCAGATGGTACTGTATAATAGATCAAAATGTGATGATACTTTTGAATTTAAACCAAAATTCCAAAATTCAAATGTGGATTAGATTGATCAACTGAAGTTCCAGATATATCTCTCAAATCCTTTGTCAGGTCTTTGCTGGATTTTTTTTTCTCCAGTTTTTTCATCTGCTGTAGATAGTTTTTCGGTTTGCTTCTTCTTCTGTGCTCCACTCGTCCAGTTTCCTCAAATTGTTTAACGATACACTGCCCGCCATGCCGAGATATACCAAGTTTTTAGCTAAAACGCTTTGGGAATCACCTTGTTGGCACAAAAATCAACTACAGAAATGGGAACAAATTATGCATTTTTTATTGCTAGCATCACAGTTTTTAAAGATACAAGACATAAGCTGTCTGTTACATGCAGACACAACACAGATTCGTCCCTTGAGTTAGGTGCATTTCTTTTTGAATGATTCATAGATCAGTGTTAAGTAACATAGTGAAAATGGTCAGCTACGAGCACTGGACTGAAAATGAGTGAAAAAGCAGCCAGTGTCTGAAAACCTGGAAAACTATGGTGCAAGAAGGTCTGGCTCCTTGGAAGGAAAATACAAACAAATAAGGGGCTGCTCATTTTGCACGGTACTGTACCTTTCACAGGTTGGCAAAAAATTAAAGGAAAAAGTGTTCTCATTTTACTGGAAAGACTTCTTCCAGTAAATATTCCCTCATTTCCATCATGGTTTTCAGTAGAGCTGCGCTTTTCAACTGGCCAGGGACCGGAATCGGCCTATTTCCAACATTCTCACCCCTGAATGACCCATTTCAAGCATGTTTGTTCAGGCATATAGTAACACACACACACACACACACACACACACACACACACGCACACACTAACATGTCATTAGCATGGAAGCTCATTACTGTGAGTGAAGACTGTGAGGGGGGGGGGGCATGAAAACATTCATAACAACAAACCTAATCAAACACTTTGACATTTGTTTAGATATTTAAATGTGCTGCACCTGCTTTTGTAGAATATGTCAGGTAAAGTCAGACAGTAAATGCACTGCTACTATTTCCAGCATTTTAGTTTCAACTGTTTCAGTGAAGATCCTTTAACTTTAGTTTGGAGGAAAATGTAAAGTTTAATCATTTATTTTATTATGAAAATAATACTTTGCATTGAAGAAAAGCTGATTTTTGCTCATATATGCTGTCAATCGCAGTTCTTAGAAAGAAAACCTGGTGTACAGTAATATGACTTAATTCTGTATATCCGATGTTTACAGCCGAACACAATCAACACTAGTACTCACAAATAAGGACAAATTTGCTTCAGTGAATGCATCTGAAAAACCTACATGTCAAGTTTAGAAAACAAAATATGGACATAATTATAGTTTTTGGTCATATACTAAAAAAAAGTAAGTCTTTTGCTTAAATATTCATATAAATATAAAACACTGAACACAGTGAACATTTTCTAATGAAGCTGGTATTATGTTTGCTGTAAAATGTTTTTGAAGAAAAAAGAAAGAAAGAAAGAAAATCCATTTGAGGCTTTAAACCATTCATGCATAATTGCAATTCAAAAATCACCAAACAGCTCAGATTTTTCTTTTCCTATATTATAAATAAATACAACAAGTCGCAGTGCTTTATATTTAAGGAGCGGTTCACATCCCTCTAACATTTGGTGTGACTGCCTGCAGTATATAAGAGCAGACAGAGAAGCAGGTGTGGAGCACTGATGCCTTTTCTCCTTTCACTGTGAAGACTCAAGAGTGTTTTGGTGCCGGAGAGATAAAACCTCCTCTAAAGTGCAGAGAGGGAGAGAGAGAGAGAGAGCAGAGTGGACTGGCTGAGCAGAAAGTAGGGGGCCGCGCTGATAGCCAACTCTCAAGAACACACACGTGCACGCTCACACATACATAAAATCAATCTCCATCGATCGCACTCTCGAACCCCAGTCACCTCACCCACACGCGCACACACTCCACTTTTTTGCATTACTTGTTGCAGTCCATCAAGAAGAGAAAGAGGAGAAAAAAAAGTAGAGAAGAATGAAAACTCCATGTTCCAGTAGAGTGGCCACACAAGATGAGTTCTGCAGCACTTCTGTAGCTCTCTCTGGGAAAGGGAGTGTATTTACCACTCTGCTCTGATTCAATATTAGGACAGTAGACATGGCGCACGCTCCCTTGCTGTCTGTAGTATGTGCACGTGCACACACACTCACACGTGCGCATGCACACAGTTCCCCAAATGTCTCTTGTCTCTCTAAACCAGAAAGTGTTTCAGCTTGCTTTTTCTCTCTGTCTCCCTCTCTGAGGCCTTCCTTTTCTTAACTGACCACTTTTTTTTTTTTATCACCTTGTGTTGTTATCTGGCACTCCTGCGGGGCCAATTTAAACGTGGCCTCTCCTTTTAATTTCGATAATATCTGAAGCCATTATGTGCTCACCGCCTGTCCGCTTGACTGCCGGAAATGTAACCCCACCGATCCCAAATCATCCATCTAGAACAAAAGAAAGATAATGAAGAAGCTGGGGCGGCGATGGCCTGAACCATTACGGGGCAGGTTATGTGAATATCAGAGTGGAGCAGTGGAGGGAAACTAAGTGCCCGCACCTCAACAACGAACGGGTCATTTTGTCCTGCCCTCAGGAGGGAACTCACAACATTTCCTTGGAACTAAAATGTCATAATAGCCAGTTCAGTTTTATGAGTGAGGTGCTAAATGGGTATGGTTTAAGGGGAATTTTCTTTTCACTACTGAGTGAAACTGGGCTAAGGTGAACTGTACAATGGGAATAGTGGGAGTATATGGGCATCTGTCAAAGTCTAGCTTGTAAACAAGCCACCTTATTTGGTGCTCAAAGTTGGGAACAGAGCTGAAGTATGTGTAAAAATCCCTTCAAAATCAGAGGACAATATGTAGGTAATTAACTGGAGAACGGCACTGTGATGTCAGTAGCAGTCAGTAGAAAGCAAGCACCCAAAAGCTGGCATGTCGATGTGTCAGCATTCTGCAGATGTCAGGGACCTGCTGGTTACTGCTACCTCCTGTTTGCAAAAACATACCCCAAGCTCCAAACTTGCACTTAGTGGTAACAAAATGCTCCGTGTAACTCCCATCCTTTTAAAAAAGGGATAATCTGTGAGAGAAATAAAAACTTCTTTTGTGGCTTTCCCTCTGAGTGCCAGATAAGACTCCGGAGTTGATATGAATTGAACACGACGGCTTCACACAACGGCAGCCAATTCACTTACCCCGATGAAAACCCGCCATTCAAATCGAAAGAGTCGAACGAGGCTTTGCACAAAAGCACCAATTCAGCTGCCCACATATTCTTAAAGTTAAAAGCTTTCTCATTCCCTCACCTTTCTGACGCTCTTCCTCTTTCCCTTTTTTGCCTCTCTCTTCTTCCATCAGCACTGACAACTCCATAATCTCAGCCAGAGTGACCTGTCCAAACCCTCTGTAGGGGCTGAATTTATTGAAAGCACAGAGAGAGAATCCGAACCTGTCACCTGCCTCACGCTGACCTCCTAACACACACTGTCTCTTTCACACTCACAACCTATACATGTACTACACCTGCTGCATGCGAGCACACCTTTGAAATCCTATTATCCTCGAATTCATTCAAACACAAGCATTAAAATATGAATATTGATGAATGTTGCGACTGCTGCTTCCTCCTTCGGTGACCCTTGCATCCTACAGAAAAACACCTCTTTTAATTCTCTAGTTTGCCTGCCCTTCTTATTTCTGTCTATAGATATATGTGGGCGCTTTTAACAAGGATGTTGCAATAAACAAAAATAAATAAACCAACCAGATGATAGCTAGCTAAGTGGTTGGTGCACACTCACTTGCACGAAACAGAAAAAGCAGAGGGAAGGAACACGGCTGAATTGAAAAGAAGGGAATATATTAATGTGTCCTGCTTTTCAAAGATGTTCATTTGTCACTCCGAGACCAAACCAAATATTGTCACTTTAAGATAATAAAAGCACTGATAACCTTCCGTTGAAGCTTTAAGGTCACCTTCATCAGTGCGTGGCAGCTTGTTTAGCGCATAGATTCGCCGGTTTGGTTCTCTTGAGCTCTGGGTAATTCAACCGAATCCCAAGATTGCCCAGAAAAATATCAGAAAAGGGCAACTTTTTTCCCCCACTTTAAACTCTGCTTTAAGGAAACAATAATGGAACTGTAAAGGAAGCCACGTTGAATGGATCTTGATGGAAGCTGAAGCTAATTAAATTAGTCATTTTCAGTTTTGCATTGATTACACTGATTATACTATAAATTACAATGGCAGCAGATGTCTGGAAGTACGAGCACACAAGATAGCAAAGCTAATGCCGAGGACGCCGTCCACTGATTAAACAGTACACACCTGTCTCCTTCAGATTCAGTGTCCGCATGAATATGCTCACATAAATCGCGCTTTACCATTAGCAATAATCAAATTTAGCTCTCGGAAAGAAAGCCAACAGAGGAATGAAAAAAAAAAAGTCCTTGCAGATGTGACGGGATAAGAGAGGAAGTCTGCTCTGGTGGCGAGCATGTAGTTATTACCAGCAATACTATCATTAGCATAATCATTACTATTATTTTTTTACTTTATTTTTTTCCTTGTGGCTGCCTGCTGTTTTGCCAGGGCCAATTATGGTGCTTCTGATTGCCTTAACCCTCCATAAACCATCATTAAACCACTCATACTACTACTTTCTCCCTCTGGTTTTAATCTTCTCTTGTAATCTGTTCACCCGTTCAATCACTAAAGCACTCTCTTACTTGCTCCTGCAGCCCA
Organism: Bujurquina vittata; assembly: GCA_015106715.1. NCBI lineage: Eukaryota > Metazoa > Chordata > Actinopteri > Cichliformes > Cichlidae > Bujurquina > Bujurquina vittata. Next base: position 3,709 of record VUQK01012858.1, on the reverse strand, counting down.
CTCTCTGTCTTAATGTTTCATTGCTCTTTCCTCTCTTAACATTATACCCTCCCTTTTTTAAATGCTATTTCTCTCTCTCTTCTCCACTGCGCCCTGTGTTCCTTCTGTCCTCTCTCTGTCCTTTCTATCTCTTTATTTCCACTCTGCCAGTAGTGGGCAGGCACCAAGCTTGTTATTAGTGCCAGGTTCGAGCCTGCACTGTAATCAGACCCCTGGAATTAGCAGTGGGCCCACACTGGCAGGAAAGGCACGACGCTGACAAAACACTATAGTTATCATTGAGGCTGCTGCAATGTTGAAGCTTTGGCAGGAATCTGCTCCTTAGAGCCATGGATTTTGATGGGCTTTGCTAAAGAGAAGCAATGAGAGACAGAGCAGGAGTATTGGCACCCACCGGGGTTAGGGATAAAATACACACTGGATGGCTACCAATGGGAGCAGTAAGTGGCACACTTTTTTGTTTGTGAGGGTGCAGGTGGCACTTAAGCACTGGGAGCATAGCCATTTTGGAAAGACAATAGAATGGATATAATGGAGACGTGTTTTATTATTGTGGGATAAAGATAGGATGGCAAAGCACGTTGTATTAGGACAGGGTGTAATAGAAATCCATTTACTTGACAATAACAAGCAATTTAGTGTCACTCAGAGACTTGCAGCTTTGTGTTTGTCAAATTAAGTGGCCATGCTAGTCCTCTGGTGCAAACATCAGCACATCACAAGTCCTGTTTCTGTCATTTAAACCAAAACCTCCAAACGCATTCGCCGTGCTTTAAGATGTTAATTCACCCGTTTCCCCACGTTGACATTCAGCTCTCACGCTGGTGTAATGGAGAGTGTCATATCAAACTGCTTTTGGGGAAAAACTGTAGATTTATGTGTTTTTGTGTTCTTGGACTGAACTCATGTATATCCTAAAGATAAAACTGTGAAAGAACAATGTAAAAATCTCCCAATGATTGACATCTTCAAAAAATGCTGTCAGCCTCATTTACAAATTTAGGGATCGGGGAGACCTCAAACATCAGGTCAACAGTCAAACCTGCTCAAACTCCTCAACAGTTAAATCCACACTATGTTCTTTAGAAATATTGCATGAGCATATCAGGAATTTAAATGTTATAGGTCAACTTGACCTATTTTTATTCCCTTTCCCACAGGTAATTAAGGCTCTGATTCATACCCTTGAAATCTTCAGACAAGTCGAGACAGAAAAAAGCAGATCGTTGCACAAATGTCAGAGGGATTTCAGAAAATGAGTTACTTTGCAGCAAAAGCACATGGAATTATCTCAGATCATTCTCCATTTGTTTGCGAGAGAACACGTTTCAGACTCAAAATGAGATTGGGTGAATTTCTGAAATGGATCATTTCTGCAGTTGTCTCCAGGAAGGGTTTGCAGGTTAGCAGACAGATCGATGGTTACTTACAGCAGGGTCCCTTGCGCAGCACCTTGATGCGTCGCTGTGTGTTGCACTGGGCTTTCTCCAGCTCACATTCGTTGGAGTAGGTGGACGAATCAGAGCCGCAGACAGGCGCCACCAAGGACGGACACTCCATTTTCTTGCAGACACACTCAGCCTTAGCCGGGTCGTTGGGGTCGCGCTCACACACGGCACCAAAGCCACACAGCATCCCTCTGCAGCCTGTCAGGCAGGAAGACAAAGAGAAGATGGGGTTAGGATATTTCACATGGATACTCCTTAATGTCACCACACGTTTTCCGTCCAGTTTATGTTGAAACACCAATGCATAGTTCAATTCAACACTTTAACAGAACCAGTTCTACGTCTGTATTCAAAAAGCTTCAGCGTACAAAGAGCAGTTTCTAGTGACAAGATTTTAAGAAAATTCTTAGAAGGATGATGTTTTCCCACAAAGGTAAAACTAAATCGTGATAAAGGAAACAAATACTTGCAAAGCATCGTAACCTTTAGGAGAGGTCTGAAGGTGAAAAGCTGTTCAGGGTATGGGAAAGGTCCTTTAAGAAGTTTCCATAGGAGAGGAAAAAATGGCAGCGAGACAAAGTGTAATGCAGCTGAAGCATACAAGAACAACAACTCGACCCTTTTGGGAAAATAGAGCATTCACAGTTTGTATAATCTGGTTAATTCATAACAGTCTTTTCACCTTTTTGTTGATCTAATCATTACTAAAAATGCCAAAATAAACAAAGTTAATGGTCCAAAGTTGCTGCACTGCTATTTATTTGTGCTGGCTTTTTCACCTCATCAACTCATGCATGGACTAACACAGGAAAGGCTGCCGGTATGTCTTTGAGCAGCACAGCGATTTTATTTTATTATTTTTTACAGTTTTTACAGTGGCTGATGGAGACAGGCAGAGATGGAAATGAGCCATTTATGAACCATTCATGCAGTCTAGCATCTGATGGTGTGGTTATAGTTGACTATTGTATGTAATTTATATAAACTTGCCAAAAATAATTCCACTCATTACATAACGAGGCACCACAAACTCAATGGTGCACTACAAAGAGGCAGGAGAGACATTCTCCAAACGCTGAATGACAGCGAGCTAATGAAACACTGCAGGTTAGACGGCGCAGGGATAATGTTCGTGGTCGATCTAATTAGAGGTGGGCTCACATCTCTCACCCGCTTCAATAAAGCCATAACGGCAGAAATAAAAGAGATCATCAAAAGACTAAGACACTGGGCAAGTAGAAAACTAGCACCAACGCGCAGTGATGACTTGGGTCTGTCCAGCCTTCATCAGCAGTGTGATCGCACAAACAATTACAGCACTACTTTCACAGTCTCATATTGTGATGCAGTTCATTTCATTTTTGAATCATGTTGCAGACTCACTGCAGAGTCTTCAGACACTGTGGGCTTCCCGGTGTTGTTACATGAACTGAATATCATAGAACTGTATAGATCTGCATGGTAAATAAATACAGTATAAGCAAATCACATAGCAACTATGAGCATGGAAATGGGCTACTGCATCAGCAGGTCTGTATTTCAAACATGCAGTAGGCTAAAATGTGGCTTATTACATTACAGAATATTAACAGTTCATTTCACTGCTCATTCTGCCTATTATCACTAAGAAAGCAAATGCAGTTTTTCTTTCTTTTTTTTTTTTAAAGAAAGAATGAGTCATGCCAAGCACCAAGGTCAGCCAAACATCCTTAATAATGTAAATATCTCCTATGCAGGGCATGCTTGCCAGAAATTTCTAGGCTACATTAGCAGCTCCCTGAGAAGGCGCTCAAAAGTTTTGTCAATACTGGTGCTGTATTTGTCCAATTTAATTTGTTTTTCTTGCACTTATTCCTCAAGAACTCTTCATGAGTTAATGCAAATAATGTTTGTGTTTTAACACCAGCAAAGCAAGTCTGAACAAATTTGTCTTAATATGCGTTAGCTACTGGGATATTTATGGAAACACAGTTCAGCAACATAAAAGCATCAAGGATTAAACATGATCATGGCGTGAAGCAAACATATGCTCTCAATTCATTCGGGGAGAGTCTGCCCGCCCGTGCAGAGCGAGCGCGGTATGTGCATTGTCGGGTGTTTTGAGTCTTTTGCAGATTTTGCAGAAGTTTCAATGTTAGAATTTCAGGAAAGTCAGCAGCAACATTAAAATCAATCGACAGGCAGCAGGCTGATGCCCGCAGTCTCGTGGACAGAGATTTTTCAAACCTCTCTGAAACACCAATGATCTACCGTCCAGGAAA
>VUQK01012857.1:5524-16631 GCA_015106715.1 Bujurquina vittata | reverse complement strand
AGTTGTTTTTTTGTGTTTGTAAAAAAGAAAGGGGGGGGGGGTCAATGAAATGGTGTGCTGCGCTTACTTCCTGAGGTGTTTGAAGAGAGCCTGCATGGTGTCGTGGTTGGGTTTGGGCAGCAGTCTGACCAGCTCTTTGATCGACTGAACTCGATGCTTGTAGTCGGTTATTTCTGCAGAACAAAAGGTATCAATCCATCACAAAGTTATACCAGCTTAAGAGTACAACAACCAACCTTATCCTTACTTTAAGTGAGACAATGATGGGAAAAGGGCACTTAAGTTCACTGGTGCTTCTTTTTAAAGCAGAGGTTTGGTGACTGCAGTGACCCTGCCTGTCTTTACAAACACTACTGCATTCAATTTACAGTACATACAGAAAGTTACTGGATTTAAAAAAAATAATCCAGGAACTGGGATTTTTCCCATTTTGGAATTTTGCTGTTAAAGTTGCAATGAACTTGCTACTTAAGAAGTTAACAGGATTCCACTAACAATAAACTGCAGTGACACTTCATTCATTTATACTGCAGATACACATACTGATGGCGCTGACAAAGTCGTGGAAGTAAGTGTAGGTGAAGAGGGGCTCAGGCAGCTCCCTGAAGAACATCTTTAGAGCTCCTGTGGTCACGTGGATGTCCTCCCACTTCCCATCTGACAGATTCAACTTCTCGTCTGGACAAATGCATGCAAAGACAATTTGAATCTTATTAGAATAAAAGAAACTGACAAACATTCAAGTCAAAGTATTCTGTATACATTTGTATATTATTTTTATAGTTTTTCTTTGATCTCTACATCACCAGTACGATTAGTATCTGCAGGCAGTAACAAACCTTTAAATACCACATCCAAAATTATCGCCTTTATGTAATCACAAATTTTTGCCAAGGAAACCATTTAAAAAAATTAAAGGAATGAATACATTTCATTAGTACAATTTTTTTGGATTTTTACAGTAGCGAAGCAACTTAAAAGTACTTCATGTTTCACACTGTTATAGTAAAATTATGCTTAAATATGTATAAAATCAGATTTAAAAAGGGGGTTTATAAGAGCCAGTTTTCTGTATTTCTCTCAATTGCCACAGTGGTGCATTTTATGGTGAAATTTGCATTATGTTCATCATAGTGCCAAATACAATATTAAAGACTGTGCCCATTTCCAGCTGCTTTGTAGATCCTTGGACCATGCTAAATTAGCTTTAAATCACTGTTACAAAATAATCATCACCTTAGAAATGTCTACTGTATATTACCTCCCTTTCTTCCTTTCTTTCTTCTGACTGATTTGAATTACAGATGAATGGGGCGTAAATGATCTTTTACAGCAGTCTGCTGAAGCCTGAGCCCCATCTGTATTACCTGCTAACCTCATTATTTAAAACAATAATAATGACTTTCAATAAATGAAGTCAATATAAATAATAAATATTTTGGGATATTTATATTTTTGTATGGATTTATGAATACAAATTGCTCTCACTCAGTTTGTTGTACCTCAAGGTGAAACAGACAGTGTTGTGTCATAAATACCTGATGTATCAAAAATAATAAACTGTTGAATTCTTTAAAAATCATGTTAAAAAGTTTTAAAAATCATTATATAAGTATGTTCTGAATATTATTTGACCTTTTAATTCTTTGCCATTATTCACTTTATTATTATCTCTGCAATAATGACAGCGGCAGATTCAGAGGGCACTTACCGTGATTGACAGCAAAGCGTAGTTTCTGTATAACTGCCAGGTTCCCGCTAACTCTGTACAGCCCATCTATCAACAGACCTGCAGGGATCAACACCAGTTTGTTCAAATCTGTAAACTAAACTTGAAGTCAGAGTAGTAGTAAAGCTGAATCGCCTAAACGAGACCACAGTCACACCTTATTTGTGTTATCGATAGGCAGTAAACCTCACCTTTCTTTTATGACGAGCAGGCAAACAAACAACAATTTTCTCTAAACGCCAGCAAAGTTACTCACCGTTGTTCTCCACGTGGTCGATACACATTTTGACAAAGTTCGGCACTGTGGTGTTCTCTCTTTGACACAAATTGGAAAGACTACAGCCAAACACCTGATCTGAAGATACACAACATAAAGACCACAGTCACAAAACAGTCCAAACACACTGTCTTGTTAAAAGTCTCAACAGCAAGACAAATGACAAGAAATACATCAAAGCGAAACTGCTCCATCCAAATGTACAACTACAATTTAACATAAAAAGCAACAGAATAATTTTAACTCGTCTGTGTCCTCCTCAGTGCACCTTTTGGTGGTTAAAATAGTTAAAAAAACAACAGTGTGAATTTATCAAACTGATTGATTGATGTTTTTTCATTGCTGAAATCTATCAGTTACCTTTCTAAAGTCTTGCTGCTTGTATTATCTTTTAACCATTATACAGCAGAATTAAAACAAAGTATCTTAAGTATTGTTGTTTCTTTCTGTGGCACCTTTAATGTATCCCTTGTCCTTGACGGTCTGCAGGGTTGGACGGCCGGTGAGGAGCTTCTTCAGTTTGTGTCTGGTCTTCTTGTGTTCAGAGGAGTCCATGCTGGTCGAGGACTTCAAGGCTGTCAAGGAGACACGAGACAGGACGGTGTTATCCACCACTCGTCTCAGCACGCTGATTGCCATGATGTTTTGGATGACTGAAACTGATAAGCTCTTGTTTTATAGAGCAGCAAGCAGGGCAGATGTGGTTGCCAAGGCACTGGGTCCGTAACTTGTTTTTGCACTTTGCGCTTTCACTCGTGGATTCCTTTCATTCTTTGTTAAAGGAATAATTTACACACATTAATTTAGTGCCATCATAAATATTCTGCACGCGATGATTTATGACTACTTACAATCATTTTCAGTAATGTTTTATCTTTTGAATCCCACCCCAAACATAAAATCTAGTTTGTATGGTCGGTAGCTTTCCGTTTAACACCACTGAACAGCACACAGACCTCTGACTTTCTTGGAGTCTCTGTGCTCTTTCTCTTTGTCACGTTTCTCCACACCAGGCGACTCGGGCATGTCCGCTTCTATGGGGTCGTCGGACTCACTGGCCTAACACACACAGAGAAAGAAACACACAAGGAAATAAGATATGACTGGTTGTAAAAGTCTCTACAGGCACTCTTTGGCCTCTGGAAAAAAAATATAAACTTGCTCCACTCGTAATGTGCAACAAAGTGAATCAGATGAGTCAACCTTAAAGTAAACAATATCTTCTAGGTTTAATTTTCATCCCACTCTATTTTTATGTAGCTCTGTAGAGCTCATTTCTGTTATAGTTGGTGGTTTTAGGCTTTCCATAAATATGAAATAGTGTTTCATTCAGAGCATAACGCCTATTGTTGGTTAACTTTGTCGTTTTCCCTCAGTGCATAAAATGAGCAGCTGCTGTATAGTTTGTGCTCAGAGCAGAAAGGTAACTGTGACACAGCAGTCCTCTTTGTTTCTCTTATCAGCCACCTGCACAATGTCAAAGCCTCACGTATCCCTTCATGCTGAACAACAAATCTTCCTGCTGCAGATGGTTTAAAGTTGTCTTTATTGTGGGTGAAACACATGGAAAATTTAGTGACAGGGTGAAGGTGTTGCTCCTTACGTGGTTGCTGATGGTGTCCTGCAGCGCCTTATACCATTCGTTGATGATGCTGTCGTTTTCGGACTGGATCAGCAGCTCGGTGCCCTGACGAGTCTTCAGCTGCAGTCAGGAGAGAGAAAAAAAATATGGATATAAAAGTGATAATAATGCAATATTGAACTGTTTCTTACTTTCATGGTTTGTATTGGGAACATATAGGCATAAAGAGAATGATGAATGGGGATTCTAAATATCACATTATAGTTTGCATCCAAATAAGTCACATTTGACATCTGACCTCACTTTTACATTTCATATCTGCCTTTCTTTCAAGTTGACCACAAAATGTGTTGTATCATTAAATAAAGCATTGTTAAAAGAAAATTAGCTGTCTAGTTATTTAGAAATATACTGAAGCATAATATTATAAAATAAGCTCAAGTTATTAATTTCCAATCAATTCCTATTATCCATTAATTAATTCTACATGTTTGTGTAATCTGTCATGCTACCCTTATCTGATTTTTACTGCACCACAAACTTCTGAAAGTAAGTTTAAAAAGAAAAAAATAAATAAAAAGAATATATACATAATATAATTTTACTCCCTTAAAAGTAAATACTGCCCAGAGAGTGAGCCACTTTGGTGGAGGTTTGCACTCTAGTTAACAAGATTTTTATTTTCCACCCAAATATATTTGAATGTCTTGCATATAAAAAGAATTTGGGACCCACAAAGAGGCTTTGGCCTTTCCCAATTTAAAGCAGGAAAAAACGTTTCTACATTTGGACTTTTACGTGCTTAGTTGCTTTTGCAACTTACTTGGGAGGGCAGATGAAAATTTACCAGTATGCCCAAATCTTGCATATTTACATGATAGACATACGTAAAAGCCCTGATGCTAATCAACATGGACAGTCTCTTTTTCAGTACAGCAAACATAAACATGAATTTGGAAGGAAGTGCTGGATTTTGAGTTTACTGTGCCTTCACTTTGTGTTTCTGCACAGTCTGTGGTGAATTTCTTCCTGATGTGTTCATTAAGTAAAAAATGTTGTGTTCATTTAGTCTGTTTAGATCTGGTGTGAAAGGTTTTACTACCAATTTTCTCATGTTGACTGCAAAGATACTGCAGCTCTGAATTCAAGGCTCCATGTTACCACAGGTGTATTGTTTGTGTTAATATGACTGAAGCGAACACGAAGGATGGGTTTTTTTTGGTCTGCATTTAATTGATTTTTATTCATACAAATAGATATGTAAACAGTAAAACCTTACAAATGCAATAAATCCAAAGATCAGATCTTATTTAAGCTCTCCCTCACCTCTAAAACGTGCTTCTTGCTGGACTTGTCTTTGGAAGCCCACTCCACAGAGCTGCCCTTCAGCTCCACTGTGAACTCTGGTTTGGATTGACCGCCTCCAAACTAGACAGGGACAGAAAAAGAATCACAGGAAAGCAGATTAACAAACAGAAGACCTGCTCATACATAGTATGCCTTCTTTTTTAGACCACTGAACCATGCACCAGCTCGTGTCGGGGGGTGGGAAGGTGGGGGCAAGGGGTGTGAAATAATAATGGTGCACATCTCAGTGAAGTTTCTGTCCAACTGTATTATTTGCTTAGCTTGTAACAATGAGATTCAAAAAAGGAAACTAGGATTTCCACTAGCTTGAGTGCAAGCCAGACAGTTATGGAACAGTTGTATGTATTTTTAGCTTTTTCCCTACCAGTTCCTTAGGTGTTGTTGTCTTAATTGGCTACTACTGCTGAACAACTTGGCAAATAAAGTCTTTAATATGCACTTCATTTCAAAACTAGAAGAGGAGAACTGCCATCAGTACAGAGCACAAAAAGCTGCACAAAAAACCCCCCCAAAACAAATCAATTTGCTATATGCATGTGCAAAAATGCCCCCACTTCAGTTTAATACTTGCCAGCATTACAGACCAGGTGCCTCCCAAAAGCAGCCAATCAGCTGAAGGAATGGACATTTCCAATAGAACAGTAAAAATAAAACTAGTTAAAAGCATGTAAAATGTAATTCCAGTGGTTAAAAAGCAACTTCTTTGCTGCTTATTTCACATCAGGAGCTCATTAATAGAAGAAGCTCTGGAGGAGATTTTCTTGCACAAGTGCATCTAGAAACAGAGCATAATCCTACTTGTGTCACACTGAAATCACTAATCACGATGCCCCGACAGATCTTCATCCAAGATTCCCGTTTCTAATCAAGCAACTCTATGATTAAAATAAATCTACATCCTGCCTGTTAGATCAGATACTAAAAAATATGACTATTTAGTCTCAAGCCACAGACTTACCAAATTAGCAAATAATGACAGTGATATTGTCCCTATTTTTTGACCCATGCCCATGCAGAGAAGTAGGAAGCACGCATAAGGAAGGCGGAAGAACATACAGAGGAGGATCGGCTGAGCCTTGAGCAGCCAAAGAAGACATCAGGTCGTTTCTTAGCTGACGGCCTCCAGTTACTCAACAGTGACAGGAGCAATTCAGGGAAGTGGCCACTGTGATAGTATGGCTGAATGGAGGGATGGAAGGAGGAAAGAATGAAGAAAAGGATAATGGGAGGATAAGGCCAAAGGTAGAGAGATGGAGGCATGGGAGGAAAAGGACACATAAAGAAGAGAGAATATTCAACTCCCCTTCAGTGACCTGACAAACAGCCTGGAAAATGTTGGGCAACTTTTGAAGACATGACGTTTATATAATATGTCAGAACATGTAGGGAAACAGTACGAAATCGATACTATGAAACCACAATTGATATCAAGCAGAAGACATGAACCTAGATGTTAGCATGAGGCATGGTCACTCAATATTTAAGTTTAACCCTACATGGAGTTTCTTAACCCTAACGCTGCAGGTAAGGGAACTCAAGTAGCATCTGCACTATCAATGAGTAGCCAGGCTGTCTCTAAGGCCTCTGTACAGATAAAACAAGCAGTTTCAAGCAAAAAACAGATTGTCATCCAATTCAAATTCTTAACTGTACAGTTTTTCTTAAAACTCTCTCCTACATCTATCTTTCAAATTAAAGGAGCTGAGCAATAATCTGCAGTCTCACTGAGCAGTCAGGCTGTCCTCAAGGCCTTTTGTAAACACAAAACACCAAGCTCCTCAGTTCCAGACTGACCTCTTTTTCAGGCCTCCCTTAGTAAGTCCTCGCCAAAATGTTGAATGTATGCTATGGACTGTATTTAAAAAGTTGGAAACAAAATTGAACTGTATATAATGAAAAGGGTACTGCTGTGAAGTCAGTGTTTGATACAGGCTGCTTCAGATGAGTGAAAGAGAGTGGACTCAGGTGAAGAAGTCACTGAAGGAGGTCTTTCAATGTAAAAGAGCAGCAGAGCAACAGAAATACCTCTCTTCAATGGCCTTTAATGGTCAAGAAACAGCGTGTGGCTCTGTCTTGATGAGAAACCACAACTTTTATCAGGAACAGGTTTCTATCACTCACCCAGCTGGTTCCACCTCCCTGCCCTTTGGCAAACAGGAGTGTTGAGCCTTGGAGGACGGTCCAGGAAGAAGTCCAGTTTTTCCTGCAATGGATGTAAAAACTCTTCAAGTACTTAAAGCAAGAACTGAGATTACAGCCAAGTATATCATGTAAATGCAATTTCACAGTATTACTTCAACACATGAGAGGAAGAGACAGAAAAGAATTACAACTGCTGCACTTCCACGCTTGATTGTTTCTATTCTTAATTTATTAAGTTATTAACTTTCTGCTTTTTTGATAGGTATTTTTCAATGTTGGTAGTTAATAAGAACAAATTTAAGCAAAGGTGTATCATTTGTATTCTGAAGGACTTTGATTATATCGATAATTGTTGCGCCTCTTCTTTTATGCTCTATTATCTGACAGTGTAAAAGAAGGACACCCACAAGTCTCGAGGTAAGCATTTTAGCCATCACCATCTTGGTGTTCTGAAGCCAAAAGGGGTGGGTCTGTCTGTGAAACACAGCATAACCTGGATATAGCCTTTCTGCAACTCACCAATGACCAAAATGTACCAAATGATTTTCAGTATGGCCTGAAAGGTGTGCCTGAGCCCATAAACTCATAAGGAAAGTGTTACTGAGGTGAAGTCTGAGACCTGTGCTCTCATAGACTTCTATAGGACCTCTACTTTTCTAGTAACCTGATGAGTTGCCCCCTGGTGACTAATAAAAAGAATGCTGCTTCAAGGAACTTCTACTTTGGCTTCACTTTTCAGAGCCAGAAATTTGGATATTCATTGTTACACCATCTGTGGGCTGTATTTAAACTGCTTTATCAGAATGTGGGAAAACTAGAGTATTTTGTATTATACTGCATCGTATTCACAGACAGAAAAGAGAACTGATGAAAGGACAATTAATGAAAGTAATGATGCATCAATAACTACAAAGAAATGCAACTGTGGTAAAAGAAAAGAAAACAATAAAAGCACATCTCCTTGGTCTAACCATATTACTTCAATGTGGCATAGCAGGCTGTGCATCATATTTGTGACAGTAAAGGGGCATCCTAGCAACAACATGGTGTCCTCAGACCCTAGAATAGCAACTATTCAGTGACGATAGGTGGGTCCTTTTTTCCAACCTCAAGGCGAGCAACTGAAATTTGTACCAGTGAAAGCAAAGGACACCATTGACTGGCATATTACAAAGTTGGTAAACACATTAGAGGGTTGCCTAGGCAACTGGAGTGTGATCAACTCTAAGCTACTAAGCGCTCTGCGACAAGTTAATTGCTTCCAGTGTGGATGCCCCTTAAGAAGGCAGATTAATTTGGACAAACACTTTCCTGATGTGATCTATTCCTAACACAATGATTCCTGATACAAAACAGAACGAAAAGTCAAATGACATTAAAAATCTTTTTCAAATGCAAAAATACAACTGTCACATACTATAAAGAAGCAACATAAGTGTGAACTGTTGCAGATTATACCAGGTAAAAGTAGCAGCCAATTTAAAAGCCTTTTTCCCCCCATAATTCTGTTCTAATTTGTAAAATATTGCGAGAGCAGAATCCATACTGATTCAAGAGACATGAGGGACAAGCCCCATAAGAGATTTACATATTAAAGGAAACCACGGGGAATATCTGCGGACACAGAGCAATGTCTGCTCAGAAGGCTGGAGTAGACCTTCTGCTGTGTCGGTTTATGGCAATCAGATCATAAGTTTGATAATAATGCTGACTCAGTACTACTCATTAGGGTTGGATTTGCGCCACAGTTCAATGGTCTTATCATCCCCCTGTGGCACTGCTGCAATGGTGGCAGAGGATGTTAACACGCAACTATTAGGGTTGCAATCCACCTTCTATAATGCACAAAGTGCTTTTCACTTGCAGCTTTAAGAAACGTGTACACATTGACATACAGTACAGTGCTGCCTGATTTAGCAGACTAATTAGTTAACACAAGTGTACCAATAATCAAGTGAACTAAAACAGTATTAAGTCATAACATTTACTGACCTTTAGTTCTACTACATTGTCCAGTTCATCTTTTCCCATGTAAAATATTTCACGTCTCTCCTACACTCTTCATTGTGCCATTCCCACACACAGCAGATCATTTATTTACTTTGACCACTGTCGATCCCTGACATCATCATCCATCGTGTTATAACCCTACTACTCACCGTACTTTCTTGCCATTCTCGGTGATCTTTGTCACATTCAGAACTCCACACTTTTCAGATGGCTGCAGAGGCGGGGAAAAAAATGATCAGTACACATCTTTAAACAGGAATTCATTTTACAGACCATGATTCACACAAACTGTTGACTGACAACTGCAGCTGGATCACATAAGAAGCAGAAAGAAAAAGATACTGTTTAACTTTGGTTATCAGCATGTTATACAGTATAAAAGAAGAGATCTGTGGGCTTACAGAGCTCCGCTGTCAAATGTTTCACAGACAGAAATTTGGCTGTAGGTCAACCATCATTGAGCCAATAGCTGCTTTTTGTTTTGCTTTTTTTACACAAATGTCAAAAAAAAAAAATCTGAAAATCTGTCCTGGAGTATTCTGCAGACATTTGCCTTATTAATATTCATACTAAGTTTCAGAAGAATTGGCTAACAAAATAAGGGAGGAGTAGCAGTATTATCTTCAGTATTTCTTGAAATAAATTAAAAAAAAGACGACGGATGGCTCGGTAACTGATCAGCTTTGCTGACTGTTGTCTATCATCAACAGCGGAGCTAAATAACACCGCCACCACGAAATATCCCACCACCAGAACAATAACACCCTTCAGCTTGGAGGAAAAAAAACAAAATGCTTCTGTAACACTTTTTCCCTCTTAAAAACTTTTCTAAAAAACTTCAATGTACACAAAAATGTAAATTAATTAGAATAAACTCAAGTTCCAGCGACTTGTGCAGCATTCAGACAAATTGGGTGATGTTTTTGTGAATTAACCCACTCAGGAAAATTATTTTTACAATATAAACACTTCTGTGTTACTAAACAACGTCAAGAAATGCTGTTATATTCCACACTTCTGACCAATAGGTTTCCTACACAGGTTTAAAGTATTTCTTCAATTTTATTTTTAATGTCTAAGCATCTTTTGTTTAACTGGGACAAAGTCCTGGACCTGTGTAGGAACCCTGCCATATAACATGTATCACCATCCAATGATCTGGGAGCACATTAAATCCCTGCAGGAGGTGGGTAAGGTGAGGTTAGTGGCGAGTACTAACAGAGCCAGGGGGCTTGGGAGACGAAGGGCAGGAGTCAGAGTCGGGAGAGGGGGGCTTGAGACCCAAAGGAGCATCCTGGTGAGGAGACAGGGATGAAAAAAGTAACAATGTCAAATGGGCTAACAAAAGAAGGTTAATGAGAAAATGATGCAAGGTTAAGGAGACACAGACAGCTGAAAGAGGGTGATGGTAATTAGCAGTGAGATTATAATGTGTGTTGAGTACCTGTGTGTTTTCCAGGAGGCACAAATGGATTATTAATTAAGATGTGGATGCAGATACAGTGCTTCTCTGAGGTCTCATGCAAGCATAGCCATGTTCAGGGTAATCAATATATTTTAAGATAATTCAGCCGCCACTGCAACAAAAGTCTTGAAATTCTGAAATTTCTCCAGTTTATTATTTAATGTTTAACAGAAAACCTTTGATCAACTAAAAATCAACTGAGAGTGGGAAAGGGGATTTAATAATCATTCCTTTTGTGCAATTATGTTCATGCAGACTGATTGTATATTAGTAATCGGGATTAAGCCGCTGATTGATCAGTGAGACAGGCTACTGACTTGGTTTTTGTATGGATGTAGACGGGCAGAGCCTGATCGGAAACGCCTGGTTTTTGACAGCCGCTGCAAAAGCAAATCAGTCTACAACTGAAAATCCTGACTCAACAAATATCCCAGTCAATTTTTTAGTCCATACACAGGTGCAACAAGAAACCCTAAGGACAAGTAACAAGTATACTTTTATACAAACAGTGCAGTTTGTTGATTAGTAGTGTCA
>VUQK01012854.1:10296-50782 GCA_015106715.1 Bujurquina vittata | reverse complement strand
ATAAATTTGATTATTTCCTGGGGTTAAACCCTAAAACCCCCTTGTCTGAGTTTTTTTTTTTTTTTTTACCTGTCCATCAGCAGACCATGCCAGGGAAGTACACTGTGGGGGTTCAGCCTTGCTGTTTGTGCTGATCACTTCCTGTCTCAGCTCATCCACAATAATCTTGCCCTCCAGATCCTATATGAGAAAGAGACGAGAGGTGGTGCAATCACTAACGAGTAGAAAAAGGGTGACTGGCTGAAGCATCAACATTTATGATTAAAACATCAAGGTTAGAGCTCAGAAACAGCCTCTGGTTTCATCATAGGATACAGCTGGCATGTTAGGTTACATCACTGCCCTTTACAGCTTAAACCACACATACTGATAGAGTGTGAAGCCTTACCCAGATCTTAATGCTAGGGCCAGTGGCGGCACAAAGCCAGTAACGGTTGGGGCTGAAGCAAAGGGCATTGATGACATCGCCACTGTCCAGGGTGTAGAGGTGTTTGCCCTCATTCAGGTCCCACAGCATGGCCTGGCCATCCTAATGTGGAAGAGAAAAGATGTTTCAATGACCATTTCCAAGAATTTTCTGTGAGGCTTAAAAGCCAACAGTCAGTCATTTCTGAAAGCCTTCAGCACTATAATAATCTTTTTAAGGTGCAGGTCCAACTCAGTAACAGCCTCTGGTGTCATCAATATTAAAACAGATGCATGTAAAAGACTACATCACTGCTGAAAACTGCAAGCTTCTGTTAATCTGGTGCTTCTACTGAGTTAGGAAGAAGAAGAAGAAAAAAAAGGAGCCGTAAATTCTGCCTTACCTTTCCACCAGATGCACACAGGGAGCCATCAGGAGACACGGTCACTGTGTTCAGGTAGCCAGTGTGACCAATGTGGTTGGTCTTCAGCTTGCAGTTGGCCAGGTTCCATACCTAGGAGCAAAGGGAGGACTATGTCAGATCTGCACTGGTATAACACCACTGTGTTAGGCTATCTGGGCTATGCTCTCATAAACAATGCTCATCACTGAGTTCAGTTAAGCCATGCGAAAAGTTTTTAAATCACTGAGCAAACCGCATAACACCTTCCTCATAGTTTCTTCTTTTCTTTTTTTAAATCTAAGCTTTTCAAAGACCCAACATACCTTAACCATCTTGTCCCAGCCACAGGAGACAATGATGGGGTTGCTGCTATTGGGGGAGAAGCGAACACAAGACACCCACTCAGTGTGGCCCTCATCCTGCAAAAATGAAGAAGTTCATGAATGCTCAAAGCCAGACTATCAGTTATGCTGGTATTAGAAGCATCATGTGATGCAACTGGTCTGAGCTCTCATCAACAGTTCTCATCAAAGAGATCAGGTAATACATGCAAAAGTTGTAATAATCACTGAGCAGACAAACCACATTACACCAAGTTATCTTTAGTTGGACTTGTAACGATATTAAGTGCATCATCATAATTATGTAGTTGCAGGAGAGAATTGGATGGAAGCTCACCTGGATGGTGTACTTGCAGACTCCAAGAGTGTTCCACAGCTTGATGGTCTTGTCCCGGGAGCCAGACACAATCTGGCGGTTATCAGCAGAGAAAGCCACGCTCAAAACATCCTTGGTGTGTCCAACGAATCGGCGGGTGGTGAGTCCACTAGGAAGAGCAAACAGACATTTCAGAAACTAAATTACTGCACACCTCAACATACCCAATCAATGCATGTCTGCAACCTCTGTATCTAAATACTACTGTCCAGTTCAAAATCTAAACAGTAATCTAAGAGCCAAAGATAAAAATTAATACCCTGCACCAGTTCCTTGTGTCTTTGTTCACCAATGTGAAAGTTAATGCAGAAAAATATAATTCAAGAGTATAAAGCTGCAGACGACAATGGAAACTAAACATTTACTATCAGTGTGTTCAGCAAAGATCTGAGGTGCAGGCCTGAAAGCAACCTGTTCAAGCCCATTACTGCCTCCAATCAATTCATGCAGTAGTTCAAGAAACATTGTGATGGTGTTCTACAACTGACTTATCAGCATTATCAAAGGAAATTCAGCCAGGTCAAGCTATGCGCTCTGCAACAGCCCCTGAAATCATCTGAGAATACAGTTGGCATGAACAGTTTCATCACTACACCTCATCCTTAATCTGTAATTCTAACATGGAAAGTTATATAGTGCAAAGGCCTAAGACGAGAGGCTAAGGCAAAAAATCTGGTTCTATAACTTTCCTTGCAAACAAAATTAGTCTCATTATGTCAAAACTGATTTTGATCTCCCCTTGATTTTATGGCTGTGGTGCAAAACGACAGTAACAGTAGCAGTCTGTATGCTTTTCTGAACTTTGGCAGGAAAAATTGAGTTAAAGCACAAAAAGAAACAATACTGCATTATCTCCACTGTCTGTGTACTCTGTTCTCAGTGAGTCAAATACGCAATGGTGCCAGTTCACCTATGATGATGCCATTTATTGCACATTAATGAAAAAAAAAACCTGTCCATTACATTGTTTGACTACGGTACGACGCAATATACTTTGTCTTCTTGGGGAAACCTGTCATGGACCCAAGTGCTGTCACAGAAGCTGCCTTCACAAAGAACCACTAAATGTTTCACTGTTAATTAAAAGTTCACTGATGCAGCCTCTTAAACAATTCAGCCCACAATTGCTGGAAGGCTGTAAAACCAATCTGACCTCATCCAGACAACTTAGACTTTGGTGGCATCAGATCTCATCTACTGATGGTATGAAGAATAATTTGACATGCTGAAAATATAAGTATATTTCATTCTTCAGACTGTGATCTTGGCATATACCAGATCTGAGAAACTAGTATTAACAGCTATCAAAATCAGTGATTCTTTAAAAATAAGTAGTCATATTTTAGACCCAGCTTTACAGTTGAACCCCCTAAACATCTGTCCAGTGCTGAAGACTCCCTTAACTTACGTGGTGAGATCCCACAGGCGGAGGGTCCCGTCCCATGCTCCTGACAGGGCAAACTGTCCATCAGAGGAGATCACAACATCACTCACAAAGTGAGAGTGACCCTTCAGGGAGCGCTGGGGGATACCGTAGTTGGTTTCATCACGGGTCAGTTTCCACATGATGATGGACTTGTCTGAAAAACAACGCAACATTACTTTTTTTTTTAAAGTCTCAAGGTCCGGGTTTCATTCAGGAAATGCCCATTTTAAGCATCAGCATGCATCTAACAATAGCACTACATGCACACCTGTTAAACTTTTGATCCACAGGCTCAGCCCACGAAGGTTGGGAGCGTTTAGTTGCGAAATAATTACATTTATTTAAGAAACTAAACGTGCTGCAACCCTCCTAAGAAACGCGGACATCTACAGGTCCGTTCCAGATGACGCCAGATAGCGTTAGCTAGCTTGGCTAACCTGCGTCTTTATATAGTGGCTAGCAGTTTTATGAAAGTTTCAATCCTCTTTTCAACACAACACAGTTGTTCACATGTTTTATCTGTATAATTGACACCAACTGAAGTGTCTGCCTCACATTACAGCAGCGCCAGTATCTAACTGAAGAATGCTAACCGAGCCATGTTGGCGCAACCGGCGGGGGAAGCCTCACCTCGGGACGCCGACAGGATCATGTCGGGGTACTGAGGCGTAGTGGCGATCTGGGTGACCCATCCACTGTGCCCCTTAAGGGTACCCCTCACTGTCATCTGCTCGGTCATTCTGGCGAGGTTCGGTGGTGCCTTTTGCAAGGATGGATTCGGATTTTTCAGAGGTCCGGGAAAACCTAAGTCCTCATCGCATCTAGGCACAGAGGAAAAGGAAGTTCAGACCCGGATGCAAAAACTATGAGGGGGTGAAAAGCCCGCGGAGGATTATGGGATATGTGGACTTCAGCCCAATACACGCCGACATGTGTAAAAAAATTACAATAAAATAAACCATGTGCTTCGGCCAATACACGCCGACATGTGTAAAAATAATAAAATAAAATAAACCATTTGCTTCAGGTGATTGTTTATTATTATTATTATTATTATTATTTTAATTGGTGGTCTCTTTGCATTTTACCATATTTAGCAAACGTTTTGACAAAATAGCCATTTTTTTAAGCCTTTATAACCATATTTTGCCAAAAGACAGAGTGCCTCAGTGAGCCTTCTTTGATACTGGGTTGTGTGTACACCAATAACTGAGATATTTATGTGTACAAAGTGTAAACATTGGCAGTGTTCACAGTGAAAGGTGGGTCAGTTCCATCTTGCAGGATATTTGACTGCAGAACACAATTAAATCATTGTACTCTGAGATGAATTCAACCAATCTTTACTTTTGGCTCAGAAGTAACAATATCACATCACTCCACATTTGAAGTTTTAGTCTGATTTTGATTATGTGAGATATTCTTTATGGCATGGTTAATACCTACTTCATTATGTGTAAATATACCTTTAACTGTGACGGCTCTCTCTGATGACCTTTGGCAGGGCGTGTTGTGTTTAGTTCCTCTGTTGTTGTCTTGCAGGTTCCTGGTAGGCGGGTTTAATTAGTGCACCTTAACGCACCTTGCCTGGCTCATCATTCACTCTCTCTCCCTTCATACAGCACTATGCCATTTGTTTGCTTGGGTTCAGTCTGGTTGTTTCAGGTTTTACCCTACACAACACCACACAGAGAACGTTTGATCGCTCATCCAACTGCTGAGACATAGTGATTGTGAGATGAAGCTTCATGAACCACTGAAGCTTTCCATAATCAGTGAACCCATGGGTTGAAGCGACACTTGCTATACAGCGCCATCAAGTGGACAGTCAATGTAAATCAGGCAGACTGATTATAATCACGCCAAGGCTTTGGTGCGTGAAGCTTTGAACAGAATAAATGATTTTTGTGATGGTAATAAATAACCCCCAAACTAATTAATATGGTGTCTGTCTTTATGAGACAATGTTGGGGTCAGGAGGGAAAGTGGAAATAAATTGAGAGAGTTGTGACGTGAATGTGATTGTGTTACTTGGTTTGTAACTGTGCTCACTAGGGACAAATTACAGCTTTGCCACAGTGCTGGGCTGTTTCTTTTGAAATTATTTCGCCTGCTTGTCCAGGAGTCAAACCTGGGCCCTCTCTAATTGTAAAGCAAAAATCTGTTGTCTTTTCAGTTCACTTTTCAGTGAATAATATTAACATTAGGGTTGATTATTTGACTTTTACTACTATTCCAAGAGAAGGAAAATACATTTTCAGCTAATGTCTTTAGAAAACATATTTCATGTTTCACTGCAACACCAGCTGACTTTCTGACACTTCAAGTAACTGAGTCATTCTCAGTGTTGTTGACAACAATATCTGAGTTTGTTCTTTTACTGCTATAACAGGTTAAATCCCTATTAAAAAGGACCTAACAATTTGCGGCCCCACACCTGCCTATAGATGTAAAATGTAACATTTTATATTATATCCAATCAGATAAAATGCAATGTGTAGTTGTGTAACTTTTTGAATATTCTTGGTGTGACAGGAAACACCTGAAAGCTGGAGGTACTGAGTATTAATCAACATATAATGAGAAACATATCCCCGTAGATGGATCAGATTACAGGCAGCTTTCTCTTTGATATTTGCAGTACATGTGTTTGAATATAACATTTTTAAATACAACTTTTACTAATGCTTGATTTATAGCTCCACATGTGGGTTATATGTCTGTCTGTGTGTGCCCTCCAGCAGGCCACTGGTGTGAGTGTCTCTGACCAATCAGGCACAGACTTCATGAGGGTGGCCTGACATCCTCTAGTGGGCCCTGTGCTCTCTGCCCAGCACCGTAGAGCACGATTGGCATTTGCCATTGAATACCAGAACTGGCACGTCCACCACTGGCGCCCTGTGCTCTTCACAGACAGGTGATGCTCTGGGGAGGCATATCCATGGAGGGCCACAGAGACCTCTACAGGCTAGGCACCCTGACTCTCATTAGAGATCAGGATGAAATCCTTGGACCCATTGTCAGATCCTCCTTGTGCATGGCAATGCCCAGCCTCATGTGGTGAGAGTGGCACCTCACCGCATGAGTGCATGAAGTGTGGCACAGAGGTGGGAGAACCTCTTACCTATTATTTTAATGTAAAAACAAATGAAACAGAACAATTTAACACGAATATGATTTAATGACAAGCAACCATAGAACTAGAGAGTTTATTACCATCTACATGTTTAGTTTACCAGATTTTATGTTCTACATTTCTTTTAGACAATTACAAAAATAGCTTAAATCTTTTACAACCAAATACCCAACCAAACAACAACAACAACAACAACATTCTCACAAAGCTAAGCTAACACTGTGGGAAAGGATTTGCTAAAGCATTAAACTCTATCCAGACATTGCTGCTGTTCACTCTTTAAGCCATGAAATGACACTGATAGAATCTGCAAAAGAAATAAACACACAATGTGTGGCAGACAACCATCAGCTTTCCCAATGAAACCAAGTCTAAACCTGCATAGTTTAAACCACCCTACTTTCAGCATAACCGCAGCCTTGAAACACATTTTTAATCACGATTCCCAAAGAAAGTTTGTTTTAGCTTAATGATATGCAATGCAGTTTAAGTTTAAAACATTTGGTGAACTAATTACTCAAAGCCTGAACTAAGCTAAGAATATTCTACTCATTATTGTCCTACTGAAACAGAAATTGTTCTGCACGTTTTAAGTGATGCAACTTTGCAGGCAAAAACAAAAGTGTTTTTGCAGAAACGATTTAAAAAAAAAGGAGGTTTATTACAGCTTGTCATTTGAGTTTTAAACAGGAAATATTCTGCAGGGACAGTGCTTTATCAAACCACCACCTCTTCCATCAAAATTATTTTTTTAATCCTAAAATAAAAATGACTGCTATACTGTTGTACTTGATTAATTTCTGACCTCTAATAGAAGTTCAGTGCATCGGCTCAAATTTGGATATAAAAATGAAAATTCCGTTTGTTATTTGCCTAATAAGTAACAAATTATTTTTAAAGTTTTAAAAAAAGTTTTGACAAATATGTGAAATATTTTTTCCTTATTTTTTTTATGACAGGTATTCGAATAAACGTACGCACCCTGATATGCAGCCTACACCACACTCGAACATGAGCCCAATTATATAACCAAGATTTTTAGAATGACAAGCAAGTCAGCATTACACGTATACTGTCCTAATATAAAGCCCATTTAAAATATTACAGTATTTGTTTAGCAGCCTCTCTGGTGATGGGTTAATTGTACTGAAGACAACTAACCATTGTAGCCTGTACAAGATTGCTAGACAGACATGATTCACCTGAAAATGTATTTTGCCACTCAAAAAGATCATTACTAATGCAATAATAATCCTTTGCATTATCAGTCCTGTGAATAGTGTCCAAATATTTGAAAATATCACACCTAAACAAACCAGCACAATTTCATTTCTGTTGTGTTTTACAATTCTTTAAAAAACATGTATTTGTGCGTGTGTTTGTGTGTTGTTGTGTGTGTGCGTGTGTGTGTATGTGTGCGTGTTTGCTTTAAACAGTACATAAAAGTATTTGAGCACCAAGAAATGAGTCAGTCTAAGGAAAAAAGTATCACAAAGACCACAACAAACCAGTAAATGTCATCTGGCTGTAAAGACTTAGATAACCAAAAGAAAGAACACACAAAATGCAAAATAGCTGACAGTGATGAACCACTGCGCTGAGGTGCTGAGGAATGAGAAAGAAACTACCCCAAAGATGCAACTGTTGTGTGTACGTTTGATTAAAAATGTTATACTTTAGTATGTCAGTCCTGCCTTTCATGACTAATACTGATTCAAAGCTATCTAACAAACAACACATATTTAAGTCAGCAGCAAGCACATCTACTGCTGCCCAGGAAAAACTGGCAGCAGTAATTAAACATCTTTTTTTTCTTTCTGTGATTAAAATATAACAATCAGTCAAAATGCATCAAGATTGGCAATCATTTGTCAAGCAACTGAACACTGATTTATCATGAATACTGTTGATGGTTCCTTCAAATCTGACCTTAAAGTTTCACTACCTATTTATCTCAAACATGGCAATGCACAGGAATGCAAAAATGAGACTGGCAATATGTGAAAATAATAAAACAAAACCGCACACAAGTCACCATCAATGTAAGCCATAAAGAGGTGGAATTTCTGACATTTCTGAGTGGCTTGTTCATAAAAAAAAAAGAAGAAGCTTACTGCATGTAAAAATGAATGAACTTTGAGGTTTCAACGAGGGACCACAAGTCATACAAGCTGATAGGATGTTATACAAAACTGTTATGATCATGCATTTAGTGAAAACTTTTACAAAAGATTAATTTAAGAGATCACCATAACATGTTCAAACTTTCTGCACAGTAAACCCTTCCTTATGTGCCAGTGACATCATTGACTCTCAAAAAACCTCAAGCCTTTACAAAACATCATCAGAAACGGGTTCATTTGTCCCTCTGAGGTGAATGTGGAAACGCAATGTCTGCGCCTTCTTGGAGAGATTCCATATCGGAGGATGCGAGAGTTCGGTGTGACGCAGAGGCATTACATGGCCAGCTCTGCTTCAGAAAACCCAATCAGGCCCTTGTGATTTCCGTGTGTCTACGTGTCCTTACTCCACCGGGCCCGGCGCCTTTTCAGGGCTGAGAGAGACGCTTGCGTTTGAGCTTCTGCCTTGCCATTTCCTCCTTTTAAAACAAAAACAGAGAGAGGACAAGGGAGTACTGACACACTCTTCCATCCGCCAACGTAATAATGTGCATCCGTCCAAACATCAATCCATCCCGTGAGAATGGATGAGTGCACACACGATAATCAGGCAACAAGTCAGACTTTGTTAGTTAGGCACTCCGTTATTCCCAACACTGGCATCTGGACTGTCCTTCAAACTAAGAGCCACTTCTCGTCTGTCTCTTCAAAAGCTGCTTTGACAACAACACTGGATCTCGAGTTTAAAAAAATTATAATACTGTAGACTCAAAAATATCCTTGTTCTCAAAGTCTCAATATATTATGTAATAGGATCTTATAAAAAAAGGGGGGTGGGGGGTGGAGTGGGTTGTTGGCATAGTATTCTGCTGCAATATATACCACATCAATATGTACAGATTCCATGCTGCTGTTAGTAATCACTGCAAAAGAAGAAAAATAAACACCGATTAGCACCAAAGCATTCTATTAAAATGAGTAAATAAGCACAGACTTCAGATATTCATGCAGTGTCTCTTTCACACACACACGCACACACACGCACGCACACACACGCACACACACACACTGTCATGTACTTACAAAATGCTCCTGTATCAAATAAGCCAATACATATAAATTCAATTAATCCTAAGAATATGTTTTGACTTTGTTAGCTGTTCCCTGAGCACTCTGTGCTGTATTAAAATCACCAGCACATGATTTCACAAGTTAATAAGTTGATAACACAAACTTGTTAGACATCTTAACATTCACCTTGTGCCAGCAGCCTGGTATGGGTAGCCCATCACGTCCCTGTAAGGTGAAAACAGAAGTGGAACGTTAAAAAAAAGCCTCAAGTTGACTGTTGCTGTGATTTGATGTTGGTGTGCTCTCCCTCTCAGCCAAATGATGTTAGAATAAAAAGCAAAACCTTATGTTTAAAATGTCAATAGATACTTTTTGTACATACTTGAGAAGATGGCATATCTGTTAAATGTGCACTATATGGACAAAAGTATTGGGACACACCTCTTAATCTTTGAATTCAGGTGTTCCAATCACTTCCATTGCCACAGGTGTATAAAATGCACCCATCCATGCAGTCTGCTTTTAGAAACATTTGGGAAAGACCGGGTTTTTCTAAATAGTGTGGCACTCTAATAGGATGCCACCAGTGCACCAGGTCATTTCATCCCTCCTAGATTACCAAGATCAGCTGATCCATGATCAGCTGTCTGTGGTATTATTGCAAAGTGGAAGTATTTAAAATTCACAGCAACTCAATCATGAAGTGGCAGATCACATAAAGTTACAGAGTGGGGTCGGTGAGGCACACTGAGTGCTGACTCAGTAACTGCTGAGTTTCAAACCTCCTCTGGCATCAGCACAAAAACTGTATGCCAGGAGCTTCACGGCATGGGTTTCCATGGTTGAGCAGCTCCTGTGGGTGTAATGTGCAGGTGATTTTGTCTATATAGTATATATGCTAGATGTTTCCTTCTGTTATTAGTCTTCCAGCAAAGTTATGTGGACCAGTTACAGATATACTGTAAGAGTTGTATCATCTGTCTCACGTAACTCACTGTCAACATTTAACAAAACGTTAATGTTTCTCTATGTATGGCTCTTTGTGCATGCTCATTTGTAACTATGGAAACCTCTTACTTTCTTGATCTCACCTGATTAGTTTTTTGTTTGTTTTCTTATTTACCAGCAAGTATAATGACAAATTTCTGGAACTTGGTATCATGAGTATTTTTCACAAATTTACAGTAAGATGTTCTTTGGTTTGTTCGGGCATTGAAAGTTTATGATGACACGTTCACTGCTTATTATCTGTGAACGCCTCTCTTTATTATTATTGAACAAGACCTACATGAATGATGTGTTGGATAATGTCAGTGCATGCAATCCAGAAATCCAGAGTTTGAACCAAATGGGAAAAAAACCACAAAAACAAAATGAAATAATTAAATAGTGAATACAAGCAGTATATGCATCAGTAGTAGTGATCAGAGAAAAGCAGAGAAAAGAAGCAAAGATACTGTACCACAGGACAGGGGCCCTCAGGGCCAGAAGGAGGAAGATGATGAGTTGGCGGGGAAGAAAGCACTGCCTTTACAGACAGCTCTTTAGACTCATCACACCCCTGTCAGCAGGAGCCAGTTACACATATAAAGCAATGAAGAACCGATTCAGAAAAACAGAGAAAGGATGAAACAGAGATAAGATGAAGTGTTTTTAAACCAAAAAGCTAAAGGAAAGTGGGAGTAAGTAAATCAGAACTGTTACAGAGGCTTTGCATGTACATATGTGTGGAGGCAGCATACCACAGGACAAGGCTGGTCCAGACCCGGGGGGCCTTGTTCTCCCTTCTGGCCCTTCAGACCTCTCTTCCCTACTGTTCCTCTGTCACCCTGGTCATCATAACGACAAGTTAAACACATTCATGAGATCATCACTATGCCAAAAGTGTAATATTATGCATGGGTATAAAAATGTGAAGGAAGATGCAATAACCTGGACGAGACTGTGCTGTTTTAAATATTTTGTCTGTATTCTGTTTGGACTTACCTTGTCTCCTTTATCTCCTCGATCACCTTTCTCTCCCCTCAGGCCTGGGAAACCCTGGATATAAGACCACAAGTCAGGAAGGAACTTATTACCAAATATGGTTTAAACTTGACTCAAATTGAACATACTATAATTCAAAATGGCAACATGTATACTCTTAGTAAGAAACTCACATCTAGTCCAGGCTCCCCTGGTCTTCCCTACGTACACATTCAGAAAGATTTTTTTTAATTATTAATAAAACCTGCACAGTCAAAATGAGTTTTATTATCATTTATGGAGGATATTATGCTCTTACTTTTTCTCCCTTGGCACCTGGAAGGCCCACTAACCCTGGAGACCCAGGTGGACCTTGGAGGCCATCTGATCCCTGCAGTTAAAGCAGACAGTCAGCACTGAATCATGTCCAGGTCTTTACCCATGACAACCATGAAGTTTTCAGTGCTTATTATGGTAATAATAGAGAACCAGTTGTCACTTACTCTGGATCCAGGAGGACCAGCGTCCCCCTTCTCTCCCTTAATCCCCACTCCTGGCTCACCCTGCATTACAACACAGCCACACTGAGTACCAGACACCGTGTTATACAGCCTCCACCACATACAGATTAATGACCTTGCAGTCTTACCTTCGGACCAGGCATTCCATGCAGTCCCTGAAAGATATTGTGTGATGTGAATCTGTGCAAACAGACTTGACTGGACTTGTTTTACCTGAAATGCTGTAGGTACTCACCATGGATCCAGGGTGCCCGGGTACTCCTGGTGGTCCTGGTGGGCCAGGTGGGCCTGGCTGGGAAATCATCTGAACCTGAGGAAAAATGAAAAAATGAAATCAGAAAATGGAAGCATATAAATGAAGTCATGAGCAAACGTGATTGAGAGCTATCACTATTTAGTTATATTTTCCTTTAATTGACTGCTTAGACGGGCAGTAATCTGTAATCAGATTAATAAGAGTTTTCACATATTTCATACTAACCAGGTTGTCATCCAGTCTGCAGTCGCCTTTTTCTCCTTTGTGTCCATCCATACCCTGCCCCACAAAGAGCATGATTTAAGTTCAGCTGCATTTAAAGTCGTCACCATTTGTGTTATCAGTGAAACTGTCACTGTCGCTACTTACAGCAGGCCCAGAGAGACCCATCTCTCCCTTCTCTCCTCTCATGCCCGGAGGTCCCGTCTCACCCACGTCACCTTTGGGTCCCTACAGGTGAAGTAGAGACTAATGAGACACAAGATACTAAACCTCACAGTGAGTAGAAGCAGTGAAAAAGAAAGCAACATGAGCCTGGGTGTAATATATTCTGTCTGTCGTTATACCTTCTCCCCATCAACTCCTGCTGGTCCAGGTAAACCGAGCTCACCCTGGTGCAGGACAAAGAGAGGAAGGATTCACTCACTGGACAAACATATCTGACTTCATCATTCCATAAAATCAGGCTTAGGATATTTTGGGTTTCATCAAACAATCAGCCAATCGCAGCTGTATGCCTCACCTTTTCCCCTGGAGGGCCTGGAGGTCCCGGTGGTCCAGGTGGGCCCTGGAAAAAAGACAGAATAAAAGAAATGGGCACAAAAGCTTTGTTACATGATCAATGTTAGACTAAATTTATCTTGCAGCAACTGATTTTCTGGTTTAGCTGATTACAACCAGTCACTGACTTTGTGTGCCACTTGCTGCTGGGCAGGCGGGTTTTTAGGGGTTCTCGTGCAAACCACAGCTCATCAAATTGCTCATGAGAGCTGTGAGAGTGAACCGACAGTTCAAACAAAGACCTAAACGCAGCTATAAAGCTGTGGGGAGCCAAAGAGGGCTTTCTCTTACAAATAGTCATATGATTCACATAAAAATGTGACACTATAACAGCTCTAATTAGATCTGCAATTTTCAGAGTGTCACATAAATGTATTGTAGATATTTTATCCGCTGACTTTCGCTGTTTTTCACAGTGAAGCTGGTAACTCATCCTAAAGGCCTGGATGCTGAACACAGAACACTATATTTCACAATGTGGGCCTGACAGCAAACAAATCCAAAACCTTCTTTCATTCTTTTTTGCTGATCACAACCAATTTGAAGCAATTTTTATCTCACAGAGATTGTAAAATAGCCCTGAATGTATTTTTTTTGCTACACAATAGCCTGGAATTGCTCTCTGTTACTGTTTCAATGATGAAGAACACATTCATGTGACTTTATGTAACCCCAATGATGAATGAAGAATAGCGTGCATGTATGTAATAGCCCATGCAGTCCGCTATTCTGCTTTGAGTGATAGCTCTTGTAAATCACTCCCCTTAAATTCTACATTCACAATGTTACACTTGATATTTCTCCTCGTAAAGACTTCGGTCATCTTGAAGTAATAAATGGGAAAAAACCCATGTCGCCTTCCAGAGGTGTACAATTCTTTTTCCCAGTTCCTTGGAATCCCGATCCTTCCAAACTTGTTGTTCGTTCTCTGTTTTTAAGCCATGGAAACCCATAGCTGTTTACAAGCAACTATTTGAGCCGAGATATTCCATCATTGGAAAGTGAGGGCTATTCACGCAAATAAATGCATAAAAAGCTGCATATTGACTGACAGTGACAAACAACCCATTTTAACATTGTTTTAAACCAAATTCATCATCGCCTAACATTTCATAACAGACGCACAAAACGCTGCTTTTCACACAAACAAGCAAACGGATCAACACACAAGGTGGGTGGCCACTGAGCGTTACCTGCTCCGTGGACCCTGCATGCAAAGAGCTTCTGATAAGATCTCACGCTTTCACCAATCACTTTGTGACTTTCTCACATTGCTTGTCTGCAACTTTGCATGCAGGAGCCCATTTCAGATCAGCTCCAAGGGGACCTGGTTCATAATAGTTTTTAAACCAAGTGCGTGCTTCACTGTGTAGAGCACCGACTGCCAGCAGAAGCATGTACCACGCTATATAGTAGGATCAAAGAGGCTCTTGTATGAAGAGAGGGATGTGAGACTGTGGTGACAATGAGGTGTTCCCTTCCCATCCATTCCAATACATACCTGTTGTGTATTAACCGGGTTATGTGGCGCAATACTAACACAAAGCAAAAACACACCATGCTGCCCTGCAGTAGGTTTCAGCCACATATTTTACACATACATGTCAGGAAAACACAGACAGCCGTTGATTTTTCTGCATAATTAATCGAGTCTCTTTAGGCTGCACAGCTGTACTTTATTTGTAAGGCCTGTGCTTTTTATCCCAAATGAATCCACAAGAGACTCTGGTGTACTGGGACATTCAGTAATGTTCTTTAGATGTGGCCCCTGGAGTGATATCCAATACATCTGAAGGCCAGTGCTCTTTGTAGAGGCCATGTGCAAACACAAACAGATCCAATAACAAAGAAGGTGGGAGATGCAGCAAATACACACAAGTCGCTTAAGATGCAAATCTGTGCATTAGTGTTAGTTACCGATCACACCACCAAAACCATGCAGCAACAGCAGCAGCTGATTACCGAAACACTGATGGTGTTGATGGCCTGTCGAGAAGAAACGGCAACATGTTGAGTTTTTTGCGGTTTCAGGGTGAAAGAGTGCAGGCATTTCTTTTAACCACACTGCCAGCTCTGGGTTTGTTTAACATTGGTCTCATTCCTAATGTGGAATTCAGTAATAAATGGCTGAATGAATCTAACCTCACTGACAGGTAAATACCGCTCACCTGCAAAGCATCTAGGAGCTTCCCATTGAAGTCGATGATGTCTGAGGCACCCGGGACGCCTTTCTCGCCGGGAGAGCCCTGAGACAGAATAAAATCAAAGGAATAGATAAATAGACAGGTCACAATAATACAAGAAGGATGGAGCTAGCCCTTAAGTATAACAAGCATACCAAGAGTCCCTGTGGTCCTTGCTCTCCTCTTTCTCCTTTGTCACCCTGTTTGAGCCATGAATACCAAATTATGGTGAAAGTCTTTCATAGCATAACTATTAGCGTCATAACTGGTGATTATTCTTTAACAAAACGTTTCAGATAGTTTTCTTACCTTTAATCCCGGAAGCCCATCCATTCCTCTCTCTCCTTTTTCTCCACTCCCAGGCTCACCCTGTTTAAAAAAACATTAAAGGTGAGAAATGTACTTAAAATAATCAGTGTCAGAGACATGGGAGCTGCAGAGTAAAGCTCGGCTCTACCTTTTCCCCCGGGGCACCCTGTGGTCCTGGATAACCAGGCTGCCCATCTTCTCCCTACCGATTCAAAACAGCCAATAAATGTAGAGCGAGTGAAATATTTAGCTCCATTAAAACAACTGCTCAGCCCTCAGTAAAGATCTACAATGCATTAACAAGCTTACCGGCTTCCCAGGCAGTCCCTGTGGCCCCTAAAGTTGAAATATATTAAATGCCATCATTTTTCAGAGACAGATAAATTATTCCCGCAGACCAATAAAAACATTTTAAACAACAAAAGCCAAACTGCTTTGGCTGTAAAAAAAACCAAAAAACAGAACAAAACAAAAATCCTTAAGCTCAGTATGAACTATGCTCACCTCAGCTCCATCACGACCAGGAAAACCCTGCAAGGACAGAGGAGACACCTGGTGATGCGCTCGACTTCAGGTAAACTTACTTCAGAAACATGAACCATTTTGGCCACTAGATGTCACTTTTCAATAAGGCACACAAGGCAGTCTGAGGACTTCATCTCCTCGAAGTGCTTTTTTTGATAGGAATTGGACTGCTTAGAGAATAATTACAGGAAATACATGAATGATGAGCAGAGTAAAATAACAAAGACAGATGCTTCAATACAGACCACAACTGGTTACCTAATGCACGGATAAGCAGGAAAATTAGGAAAATGATGCTGTTGTGATGATTGCAGCAGTCAAATATAAACTCAGCTTTGGTCTAACTTGTTGAACAGCAGTGCGCCTGTGCCAGCAGTGACAATCAATCTTTTGGTGCCTCTCAAAAAGGGTTCAGGAGACTTGCAGAATCTATAGTGCCTCTTAAGAATGTGTTATCAAACTTGTCATCCATTCATACTAAAGAAGACTAAACAAGTTTATTTCTTCTGCTTGCAGATGGATTTGAATTTGAAGCCCTCAAACAGCAATCTGTGCCTGCTGAGCGATAAGGCATCGAGCACAAGCTTCTGTCCATCAGTGATCTGACATCTTTAACTAAAGAGACCTTTTTAGTGACTGTTTGTGGGAACAAGGTGGAAGCAGCTAAACATCTGCTATGAAGTCATTCATGGCAGAGGAAGCTTAGTGGGATCTTGGGCAAGAGCCTTTTTCTCATTGCTTCCTCACACACACACACACACACACACACGCACACACACGCACACACGCACGCACACCACGCACACACACACACACACACGATTAACTATCAAGTAGTTGTGTTCACTTGATCGTTCAGGGCACTCTGCTAAATGCATGATATAAATGGAAGGTTATTAGCCTTCCATTCAGTAATATACTGAAGCTGTTCTCCAAATTCCCAGCTGGTTTTCTTCCTCTTACTCTGTCTGCATGTACACACAAACTATCCATCCATGTACACACAAACGTATTCCCCTGCAACATTCTGGACTGCTTTTTAACCCCTTTTGTCATTGCTTTTATATTTTCATTATGTTTTTAATCTTTACGTAATAGTATCCATCCATCCATCCATCTATCCATCCATCCATCCATCCATCACAGGGCTAGAGAGAGACAACATCCACTCTCATTCCCGCCTACAGCCACTTGAGAATTACCAGCTAATCTGACATGGATGTTGGGCTGTTTGAGAACCAGGAGGAAACCCATGCAGGCAGAGGACAAAGGGAGAATATGGGATGTCCACACAAAAGGTTCAAACCCAGAGCCTTCTTGCTACAAGGTGTAGGAGCTAACCAGTGCACCAGGAAATGATGCTAAATTCATTTGTTTCTTTAATTTACATATGTTGGATGAAAGAACCCACACACACCAGGCACTTGTTTCTGTATCACAGATAAAAAATGATGTAGGTTTGAGGACACCAGTGCTGGCAGGCTCGCTCACTTTCTCCCGCTCAGCCCGGCTCAGACATCTGCCCACAACATGGAGTGGCTCTCTGCACCCCTCTGTGCTTTGTTTTGCTGTTTTGGGTTTTGCAACTCCTTTAATCAACTTGAAGAGCACATTTGCAATCGACTAGGTTACAGGATGGGCCCCTTTTTTTTCAACCCGTCTGTTTTTTGTCATTTTTCCCGAGCCATTCTGGCTTTCTCTGTTGTTGGTTCAGCAGTTCTCAAGTCACCCACACCGAAACCAACATTTTTTTCACTTGAATCCCTTGCTGTCCTGTTGTGCCAGCTGAGTGTAACACTGCATTTATTCCTACACTTAAATAAACATAAATTACCTTCGCAGCCTCCCTTCTCTTCAATTCAATAACCACAGCTTCAAGTTTTGCTGCATATGAACTAAACCCTGGGAAGCAGAAAGTTAATTTTAAGAAACAAAAACGACCTCAGGCGAGGAGCACACTATTGTTTGGTGAGACCGGCAAACTGCCCATGAACTCGCCGCAGTGCCATATCAGTTTCAGCATGCACAGCGACACAGTTGCGGTAGGAGGGTGGGAGAACTGGTGGGGGGGTGTGTGTTGGAGAACTTTGTGGCCGCTAGCTTACACAAAACAGATGAGGCCAGGAGTAGAGTTGCTATTCTGGGACTTCTTTAGGTAAGCCACAGCACATTGGCAAATCCCAGAAGACTGAGAATCGGGGTTCATTGCCATTTACTGCTTAGACCCTTACCCTTTAAATACGTGTATATAATTTCACATTCACAGGTTATATCTACACACAGAAACACAATCTGCAATCTGTCACAGTGTTGTGGTTAAAGAGTATGATGAGAGCAACAAAGCCGCTGATGACTGAGGTGTTCTAAGTGGCTGCGCTGTTTGTGGTGTAACCTTAGTTTGACAAGCAGAGAGAAAGGATGGAGTAAGAGGAGAGTAATAACAACTAAAAGGAGTTGCTCTTATGTACTGTATGTGTAGGGGCATTGCTTTGTGGAGTCAGTGGGGATTTGGCTCTTTCATGTACAGTGCTGTGCAAACGTCTCCAGCCACCCCTCATTTATTTATATGTTACTTGGAAAATGGGAACTAGATGCAGTGATTTATTGAAACATGAGCAAACATGCATGAAAACACAGCGCGCACAATCCTAATGAGCTTGAGAGTCAATATTTGGCATGACTACATTTATTCTTCAACACAGCCTGAACTCTCATTTCTTTAAGTGGTCTTCAGGAATAGTTCTCCAGATTTCTCAAAGGACATTCAAAGCTCTTCTTTGGTGGCTGCCGACATTTCTGATGAGGCTTTAGTTTACAGTAGATGGATCAATTGAAAGGCCAGCTGCATCTCTCAGGTCCTGTCTCAGGTCTTTGCTGCATTTTTCCCCTCTAATTCTTGAGGACATAACCTTCAAAAACCTTTTATCTGTTGTAGTGGGGTTTTTTTTAGGCCTGACACTTCTTCTTTTGTACTCCACTTGTCCAGTTTCCTCAAAATATTTTAGGGAAAAACTGCACACCGTGTGCAGATATTTTATGTCTGTCAAACTGTGTCACCCTTGGCATTTTTCACTGATTCAACTAAAGAAATCGGATCAAATTATGTGTTTTTGCAACAAGCTGCTAGTAGAAAGTGTCTAAAGATTCAGTTTAAATTTGGGTCTTTGTTAAGCTGTCTGTTAAAGTGTAGATACCACACCGGTTCATCCCTTGAGGTAGCTTTTTCATGTGTGATTGAGTCATAGGTCAGTGTTAAGTGGCTTAATAAACAAAAAACATTCCTCTGAAAATGGTCGGATACAAGGAGCGGACTGAAAATGTCCAAAGAAAAACTTTGAATGACCTTCAGAAAAGCCTGAAGAACTATTGCTCAAGAGCACTTGAAAAAATGAAAATCTGGCTCCCTGGAAGCCAAATAGAAAGAAATGACAGGCAACTGAAGATTTTTGCACAGTTTTATGTAAAGAGATGCTCTTACCGGCTCTCCAGGAAGACCGCGTGGGCCATCCTTTCCAGTGTTCCCAGGGGGGCCTCGGGGACCTGGGGGACCTGGAGGACCAGGAGGACCAGCGGGCCCAGCCTGACCCTGATCACCCTGATTAAAAAAAAAGAAAAATCATCAACTACAAACTTGTTAGAAATACATTTTTTAATACATGTAATTACTTAATATGTACAAATACTCTTTAAACCTCCATTAACTGATTTGTTTCTGGCAACAGAAGCAAGCGCTGACATGCCAGCCACCAATTAAGGTTAAACGGCAAACATCAAACAACAACTCCTCCTTGGCTTCTGCAGCTGTCTGTGTGGGCAGTCAGGGTTTATAACCCTAGCCTTATTCTATTTATTTATTTGCTTAACATTTATTTAGAGTTGCCGTTCTCTCCACCTGATAAACATGACTACAAAATTACCTCCTATTTTAAATCCAGTCGAATTTCCTGAGAAAAATATTTGGTTCTTTATCTGCTAAATGCTCCACATGTGTTCAACAGCTAGTCGCAAACACCGTCTGCCGGTCGGTGCTGGAAAGGAAACGCGGGAGCCTGCATTTACTTTTTCATTTTGATGCAACGACTGCCAGGAATAAGCAGCGTGAGAGGAGAGAGAACGATTCAAAACAATAAAAGCGGTAAGAAAACAGAGAGCTAAAAGACCCTCCAAAGGTCTGCAGAGCTGAGGGAAACTGCAGAGCTGGATGAGAATTATCTGTAAGTCACTGATTTCACATACACCTGCTAACAGATATCCCCAAACCTTATCTTTCAATATTGGCATGCAACCTTGAGTTAACGTGGTTTTATCTTATGACAAAACCGGGAGCAAGTGGCCAATACGAGGAGTTCTCATTCTGTGGCATTTAAAACAAATCCATGCAGGCAAATGAAAAAGTGTTAACTGAAAACAACCTCATCTGTTCTCTTTTGTGCGTAGAACATAAATGAATCACTGGATTGACGCTGCATGTCATCTTTTGGAAGATTACCACCTTCTTACTGCCTATTTAGGGCAAAACAGGCATGTAATGCATTATGGTTTGCTTTGTTGAGGTAACCAACATTTTACAGAAAACACTTTCATGAAAGTGATGTACTCAGGGCCTTAAAGCAGATTAGAGCCTCGTTTCCATGCACTAATATGCCAATTATTTTGTCACTGTTGTGCTCGAGCTTCAACCAAACTCAGACATGTTTTCGAGACTGGGAAGTAAGATTAACGAGAACCGCACACTTGAGCTTTTCTACACTGTGGGTGGCTCATCTTCCAAGACGTTTTCCTACATTTCGAACGCTCTGAAGTTCTGAATAAAAACACTCTTAATTATTCATTCTTGGTAATAATTTTTTTATTTGACCAAAACACAAGAAACATCAATTTCATGCAACATGACTGAGGAATGTGAAGAGGGATACAAGGGAAGATGTTAATCAGCACATAACAAGGAAAAGGCGGTTAAAGTATTAAAAAAAAAGCACACATGCC
Organism: Bujurquina vittata; assembly: GCA_015106715.1. Lineage (NCBI taxonomy): Eukaryota > Metazoa > Chordata > Actinopteri > Cichliformes > Cichlidae > Bujurquina > Bujurquina vittata. The sequence goes on along the minus strand of VUQK01012854.1, from coordinate 29,978 downwards.
TTTTTAGTTGCGGTCTACCTTCAGAAAGAGTCTCTGAAAGCTGGTGGTTGGCTCTCGAGAGAGAAAGCCGTGGTCAGATCTGGGGAAAACCATCTACGATGCAGGGGATGCATCGGCAACGAAAAGTAAATAAAGGAGAGGAAACAAGGAGAGGGCATAAGGAAAAAGAGAGAAGAGGACATGGAGTGGATTAAAAGGGAGGTACAGATAAATAAGCTGGAAATCAGAGGTCCGTTGTTAACTGTGAGTCCAGAGATGAGAAAAACTAATGCTGCAGGAAAAACAGATAAGAGTCCAGGAGCCTCCTGAGCTGTAAGCATGAAGGAAGAAGGAAGGCAGGGACGCAAGAGAGGCGTTTTGCTCCTCTGTCTGCAGGGACAGTCATAGCTCAGCAGTCTGATAGCAGTTCTCTAGGAGGCACAAACCTTAACAGTGAGAATCTGATTACTGTGCAGGCTTGCATGTGTGCCGTACATAGGAGGACCCTGAAGAGAAGAGGAAAAGGTGAACAAGATAGCGTAGCGTTACAGTCATGTTTGCAACTGATTCAAATTGAATTATATATGCAGTTAAAAACCCATCAGGTGCGTATACAATGCAAAGCGTGAGACAGACATAAAACCTGTAAGTAAGGCCTAATAACTGTATCTTTTGACCCTTGAAAAATGATTTCGGAGCAATGTGTGTGTGTGTGTGCCTGCACAACATTCGGTGCCTTCCCATCATTCCCACCGTGACCAAACCAAACAGTGGTGGTTTGGCTCTTTCCAGTCAACAGACAGTAAATGTGTTGAATGCCTGTCAAGCTGAAAGGAGCAGAGTTTTTCTGCTGCCACAAAGCCTGGAGCAGTGTGCTGCTTCTTTGGTTCAGTTCCCTCAAAAACACAAGGATGGGAGGGAAGGATGGAGAGAAGATCTAAGACAGGGGGTGGGAGAGGGGCAGGGGCATGGTGGGAAGAGGAAGAAGGAGAGCTGCTAGTCTGCTAGAGAAGTTTCTGCTAACAGGCTCTGATGAGCGCTGGATAGCTGAGGTTTCTGCAACACCACAGACTCCTCTCTGTGCCTGTACACCCCACTCGGCCCACTGTCACAGCCAGTCGTTCAGACCTCATACGCACATGTGCCTTAAACATAGCACAAGAGAATAGAGAGTTTCACGGTGGGTTTTCCCCTTTACTTCGTTCTCATCAGACCTAAGGCTGATACTAAGACAAACAGCTATTCAACCTCGGAGGCGTGTCTCGCTATGGCAGATGCTCTCAGCGAGGCAAAGGAAGGATTTGGCTGGGGATCAAACTCTCATCATAGCTTGTCTTTCAACACAGCCCGCCAGATGAACCTAAACATGCAGTGACAATGTCCTCCGTATGGATTTGACTGTATGGAAACTTGGAAAAATAGCTACCAGCTTTACTCACAGCTTTACATTCAATAAAAAATTCCTTTGGCGAAAGATGCAGTACAATATATGACCTTTTTGCCACATGATTTTCGTGGTTCTTTAACATTTTGTTTTAATAACCCCGTTATCCTGTTTTTGTAATCTGGCCCGAGACTGGACTCAGTCCGGCAGAGGCACTAAAAGTGATGGACTGACAGGAAGCTGCAGGTTGACGGAGATTCGTGGCTGCTTTCTGTTTTCACACATTCTCTTATCCTCCCGTAAAGTTCAGAGGTGAACCTTTGAATGCAGTTTTTAAAATCATGGCTGGGTGATAAATGAGCTCATGTACTGACCTGAAGACACTCTGTTAGTTAAAAATAGCACTGAGAAAGCAGGAGATTTTTGTTTTCTAACTCATCTACAATCATATCTGTGACAACCTATCTTGGGGAGCCAAACCTCATTCACATCTACAGTAGCTTTAGGATCTGTTGGGTTTGATTTGAACCGAGCCTGAGGTTTTTGGGGGCTGCAGATATATCCAGGGACATCAAAGCTGCAGAGGCCTGGGCCAAGGGTAATATTTATCATTTGGAATAACTATGGATTGCAAAATGCCGAAAGAGATTTATTTCGTGCACAAACTAGCTGAAAGAATAGGTGGGGAAATCAAATGGCTCGCGCCTTGATAGGAATCAGGAATTTCTGTAATGTTTTGAACCGCATCATAAATACTGCCACCGAGTAGCCATGTCACATTTGCTCTCCATTTGAGCTCTGCTATTAAACAGTAGCCAGTTTAATTCCAGTATTCTCACACGCTCTGTGATGCCATTAAGAAGCACATCTTCTTAGAAGCTGTGCTTCCACATTTCTGGTCTACAATTATTATTATTAGGTTAAATATGTTGGTGATAACAAACAGGAGAAGCAAATGGCTATGATACGATTTTACAGCCATTAGAAGCATTTGATGTGCTGGAAACACTTCAGAGATTTTGGTCCATGTTGGCGTGATAGCATCATGCATTTGCTTCAGATTTTTCGGCTGCACATCCATGACGCAAATCTCCTGCTCCACCAAAAACAATGCCACGTTCAAAGTCACTTAAATCTGCTTTCTTCCCCATTCTGATGCTCAGTTAGAACTTCAGCAGATTCACGGGTATGTGACTTCTTTAAAGATCTGAAAACGTTTATCATGTAAAGAACAGAGGTTTTTATTTTCAAACCACACTGAATGAAATGGGGGATCTCATCCAGGGAGGAATGATTTCACATGAAAAGACAGCACTGACAACATAGACCAGATGCTGTCTGAGGTTTCCCTGTAATGTTAAAACCCCCTTCGTTTGGGTAACCGCGGAGTTATCATGGTGATGGTTTAAATATTTCCAACATTTGCTAATAACATAATTTCTCATGTCTGGCTTTGGAGATGGGCAACTTAAACCTCATCGTAGTATGTCGTCAGTGCAATTGCTGGGGAAGCCGCACAAGGTAAACACACTTTTGATTTGGGTTATTAAAATACTTTGCGCATGTGTCATATCGTTAGACAAAAACTTGTGATTGTCCTGTTTAATCCTCATTTGTCAAGATTCTTTTATTACATGGGAGGATTATTGACACTCTTATGTCAGCCAGCAGCCAGTTTGCATAGAGACAGAAACAGTAAGCATGGCTCTTTTAATCTACTTAACAGAACCTCCAAAGTTCACTTAATAATTCATTAAAGCTACATTTTCACAATAAAAAGCCAAAAGTTCAAATGTCAAGTTTCTGTTGAACCAACAGTGCTGATCAAAAGTCTTGAGTCACCCCTCATCTGATCCGATGCTTGTTTTTTAACCCACAAAGACTCTATGCACAACTAAGCTGAGGATGATACTCAAATACCAGTTTGCTGGTACCTGCTTGTTTGTTTTTTCAAACAGTCCAAAAAAAAATTCAGCTTGCAATTATACTGTGCTGTGCAAAAGTCTTGAGCCACTCCCTCATTTCTTGATGTTTTGTTTGGAAAATGGGAATTAGGAGCAGTCAACAATTGAAATGCATAGTATACAGTATAGAAGGGAAAAACAGAGTTTGTACAATTCTAATGAGCTTGAAAGTCAATATTTGTTATGGAGATCTTTGTTCTTCAACACAGCATGAACTTTCTTAGACAGGTTTTCTGGTCATTTCTTTCAGCAGTCTTCAGGAATAGTTCTTCAGGCTTCTTGAAGGACATTCAAACTCTTCTTTGGATGTTGGCTGCCTTTTCTGTTCTTTGTCAAGATGATCCCTCAATGCTTCAATAATGTTGAGGTCTGGGTTCTAAGGGGAGGCCGATCCATGATTGATAGTGCTTCACTGTGGGCTTTTTTATCCAGGTGTGCTTTTACAGTACCTGCAGTGTGTTTGGAATCATTGTCATGCTGAAAAATGAATGCTTTCCAGATGGTAATTACATGCTGGATCAAAATCTGATGGTATTTTTCTGTGTTCATGATTCCATCAGTTCTCCAACACAACTGTCTGTCAAACTGTTATCCTTGAAAATGTTCATTGAAAGAAATGGGAACAAACGGTATATTTTTGTGACTGACTGCTAATAACAAAGTGCCTAAAGATCCATCCATCCGTCTATCCATCCATTCTCTTCCATCTATCCTGTTCAGGGTCATGGGGGGCCTAAAGATACATTTAAAAATTTGGTTCTTTGTTAAGTTGTGTGTTATGTGTAGACACTACACTGGCTCATCCTTTAAGTTAGATGTTGTTCGTGCTCGAGTGATTCAGAGGTCAATGCATCAACAAACAAAGTAACAAAAACATCCTTTAAAACTGGTCAGGTACAAGGACTGGACTGAAAGTGAGTGAAAAAGCAGCCAGTGTCCAAAGAAAATTTGAAAGACCTTCAGAAAGCCTAGAGAACTATTGCTCAAGACCACTTTAAAAATGAGCAGACAGTCTGGCTCCTTAGAAGCTAAATATGAAGAAATGAGAGGTGTCTCCAGACTTTTGCACACTACTGTACGTTCATTACTTTGTTTCACAGTCAAAAGGAAAGTTCAGTGTCTGACCTTTAAAGGGGGTGAATGTTTAAGAACACTAACAGACACAAAGTCAAAATAAAACGAGAACAAAAACTGGAAATAAGGTTTAAATGGAAGGTCATTTTTAAATTGCATAGAGAAAAAAAAACACATCAAGGACAACATCTTTTCTCTAGAGTCAGCTGCAGTGAGGACACAGCTTCTAAAATGAGCATATAACAGCCAAAACCAACATATTTAACCTTCTTGCTGAAGACAGAAAACACTGACTTACCCTTGGCCCAATGTCTCCTTGGTCACCCTGGAAGAAAAACAGGAAAATAACAATTGTCAGCAGTTATTAGCACTGTGACTGTGCAGCAGAGCAGTTATCCAAAAGAGCTCAGCTACTGTGGCGCAGCAGTGACGGACAGGCTTAAAATGGAATATTTGGTTATGAAAAGGAAGTGGTTCAAAGGTCATCTGTCTGACATTTATTATATAAATCATTTAATAGGCCACAAATCATCTGACAACGCAAGATCAATTAGGTAAAAATGGGGAGTGCGCATGCTGAGGACAGCTGATTTTTGATCAGGATTTTAGAGTTCATGTTCTCATCACAGGGCTCCTAGCGTGATTACATGAAGTGAGCCAATTTTCCAAACCTCAGCTTCATCCGTCAGACGCAATCCCCCATTAATCAGGCTGATTCCTGCTCTGACAGATGCAGTTTACTGCAGTTGTGTTTGTCCTCGCGACTCTTCTAAAAGGCAGACTTGAACAAACACACAGTTAACCAACAGCACGGAGACAAACGACCGCACGACAAGGCTCCTCTTGCCAGCACTTACGGCTCTCACGGTTGCTAAGATCTTCGGCTGGACAGAGGTTCGCAGAGCAGGAAAGCATCTGGCTATCGTCGGGCTTTGCGAAAGGCCTGTAAACCTGCTTATTACCTTGACGTGAGAATGTGCAGAGACACATGAGCTCCCGCATAACTAAATGTAATCTACGGCTCGTCTGATGGACACACAGTAAAAAGATGAACGTGGGAGGGCGACGGTGAGGTTGTGTGTGCAAATGTGCTCCCACCTTCTGCCTATAAATCAGTGTTCGAGATACACTCGTACAGAGCATTGACTTGTCTAGCAGGGCTTTTGAAATCCATATTGAGGCATACCTTTTCCCCCTTGGGTCCGGCTAGTCCCTGCAGGAGGGAGGAGAAAATCAGAGACACTTGGTCAAGATAAATCATTTATCACAGAAGCAACATACATCACACGCATCTTCAACTGCACATCAGAGGGGAGCTTTCAATCAAACAGTAAGACAAGGCAGTTATTCTGCTTAATGGATTCATAGCACTGAGACTGCTCAATCCAAAAATCACTTTTGTCTGAACGTATTTCACAGTAAGAATCCCATATGACTCAATATTGTTGTGAGAGTCTCCTTGAGAGATAAAAGTTTTCACCAGTCACTCTTGGGAACTCTTGGGATGTTTTAGATGAGGATTGCTGAAGCGCTAACGAAAAACACAGAGTGTCAAGCATGCCTGCGCGCTTCTACACTGATACACGGTTCCACTTTGTGTAGGACAGTTTGAAATCGTTATATGAAGTCTACGCGAGCTTGGCAGGGCTTTGCCTTCATTCGTTTCTGTGTCGGCCCACGTCTCAGTCTGCTGCTGCTTGCAAGTGGCATAAGGATGCCAAATCTGGTGGAAGCACGAGCAGCAAACTGCCTGCAGGGCCTTTGTGACTGTGACAGACAGAAGAATAAGAGGTGGAAACCATGCACCATCAATCTCTGACCTCAGTCTCTCGAAAAGTGACAGCACTGCGCAGATCACACGTCTTAAAGCCAAGTCTCCATTTAGGCTCGATTCGTCACCTTTCTATTTGCAGTCTGTCCATTCTTCCACTCGCTCTGTTCCTCGTGTCTGCTTTCCCAGTCCCCTGGCTTCAAATCTGCCTTGAAGCTTTTGGATATGTACCCTCTTCCATGTCTTCGCTGTCTGCCAGAGCTGGAGCTCTGATTGTGTGTTAATGTGGCTCTCCATGTGATGACAGACAGCAGCTCATCTGCTGCACCGCTCACTCTTTCAGCTCGGGGGGGCTCGATGTTGTCTTTAACTTTGAAAAATTCAGAGCTCATTCAGATTCTTAGAGAGCTGCTTCTCAGTGAACTGATTTCCACATCTGGTTTTATTTCATTTGCTGTGTATTTTGTGTGCAGGAATGGTATTTTAAAAGAGGAAATTATAAAAATAAAATCACTCATTTTACAATTGATTCAAAAAGAAAAAGCAAACAAATGCCGGCACATAAAAAGGCAGCGTGACGTTTCATTATTGATTTTGGAAAAAGTCACACGCAGATCACAAACGCTCGGCTTGTTTCCCCCCCCTTTATTCTCTTGTTTTCATGTCTCTTTACATCCTTTGTGTTTGTAGGCGATTCTGGTCATGAGTCACGCCTTCTGAGGTTTTATGGCAGACCCTTGTTGATGGGCAGAAACCTATTAAAGTATACGCCCAGCCTCCGGACTCCTTTTGCAGGAAACAACAGTTTAATGGTATTTGGAGAGGAACAGCTCTCATTATGCTGTGAGGGGTTTACATTTCAGCTGATGACTTATTCCTCTTGTGGGTGAGCACAGACATGTGCTGAAGGAAGGGTGGAGGGCACAATAATGACTTTTTAAAGAGCCTCCGTTGACGGTTACAAACGAATCTCTTTCTTACTTTCCCAAATGGTGTGTAACCCATTCGCTCTGCTTCACCTGCTTCCATACTGCACCTGGGCGTGCCGAGGACTGCAACAGCGTTTCAGGCGTGGGTTGATGGATGGGAGTGCAAAGGGGATTTCAACACTTGGCTCAGCTGAGCTAAGACTCCCGTGTGGCTGTGAGCCCTGGGATGACTTAAGAGGTGGAACAGGAAGTAAGATGGCTACCGGGTTTTTCACGCACTTGCAATGGCCCCTTAGGGCAAGTAAAAATGATTGATGAGGTATAGCAAACTCTCACCGGTCTTACAGAACAAATGCCATGCACACCTGGATTCATACTTAGAAAAAATATTTAAATAAGAACGTGTTAATAAAAAGTCGGGACAACAGGTGTGTGACAGTTTACCTGGCTTCCCTTGGGACCCGGTGGACCCTGAGAGGAAAGGAAACAGAGTTAAAATCAAACTATTTTCATTCATTTTAGGCATACTTTACAAATTTGGCTGAGAACACTCACTGGTTTTCCATCTAAGCCAAGTGGACCCTGTTGGGAATCAAACAGAGAGAAATTATGACAAGTAAATAGTTCAGAGAGCCCTGTCAGCATTGAACCACTTTAGGGGCCTCATTTATTAAAATGAGTCAAACAGGAATAAGCAGTCACTTATAAAAGCTTACTTTGACAAGGAAATGATGGTTGTCACCAAGCAAAGTGTAGACTTCTTGTCAATTATGTACGGGCTATTGCAATTTGGGACACACATGCATCCACGCCTGCTGTGAACTCTGCCTGAGCTTTATGATAGGAATTATCAGTAAATTGCCAGATGTAAGGTGTTTTGAATTAAAAACAGGATGCAATGTTCTGCAACTCATATATCAAATTAGACAAACACTACAATGGCTGCTTTTGTCTTAAGATGTTAAGAAAAAAGCATGCTTTTGTAAGGAAGAGGGTTTTATTTAGAGATTGGATTGGTGCACGATGATCTCATCTTAGAAGAAACTTGATTTTCTTTTTTGATCCATGGCTCTTTTTTTTTTAAACAAACCCTCCTTTGTTCAGAAAACATATAGATATCCTTTATTAATGAAGGTATGATGAATTTAAAGTATAAAATATAAATGCTTCATTTTTATAAATGAAGCCCAAGTAATAGCTGACACGGCCATTTCTCTTTCATTGGGAACATTATAGGAATATAGACTGCTTGTTGAGAGCAACATGAAAGCATTGGCACCGCTCTCAGTGTGTCGGTATCGTAGAATTTTTACTTGTCATTTTTGTGCTGATAAAGTTTTGATTACTAATCTTTAGAGATTTCACCTTTCTTCAGAGAAATTCCAGCGATTTCCCCTTTTTCCTGTCTTTATGCTAGTTAAACTGAGCCAAGTGCTTTTGTCTGGAGCATATATTTAACCTGCAGACATGAGAATGGTCTCAATCTTTTCATTAGGCTCTCAACAAGAAAGAAAATAGGCCTATTTAAAAAAAGGGTGTCTTTAATTACTGGCTTAATACGGTATAATGAGCCAATAATTATACTGGCAGGTCACTCTACCGAGTCTGCTGTGAACAAAGCATTGCTTAAAAACACTGAAGGCATTATTTGTTTTCAGTCCACTGACAAGACGATCTTCCCTCTGCGAGATACCCCAAACCAGCTGTTCCTTATTAGTATTTCATAATGTTTTAGTCTTGTCTTCATATCTCTTATGAAAAAATGTGAATTGCATTAGTCTTGGAAAAAGCAATTAAGTAGATTAAGAGGGCAAACATTTCAAGAGAGGAAAGCAACAATAACAAACTTCAGAGTGAAAAAAGAAGGAAAAGAGGGGTTTTTAGATTTTCACATTTAAATAAATGTGTAAGTCTATGTATATCCTGCCCCATGTGCGTGTGTATGCTAGAATTATACAACAGGCAGTTCAGTAAGTCCTAGTCACCCTCTCGCCAAGGCTGAAACAGCAGTTGGAGATGTTCACTTTGTTTACCTCAATAAAAACAACCAACAAGTAGTCATTGAACGTCCTCTGCACTCAGTTCAAAGGCACAAATCTTTAGATTACTTAAACATGAAGGAAGAGTTGGCTCTTGGATCAAGCGTTCCTGAAACACTTATACGTGATGTATGCTGTAAAGGCTAACGTTGACTTCCTGCCTCCTTCCTTCTTAACAGCTGTGCTCTATGTTAAGCTAACAGTTTTCACAGGGTCCCTTAAGTAGTGGGTTGCTCAACCGGTGGCTTTGCAGACTGGAAACCATCATTAACAGTCATCATTTCTGGCCTTGGATGGCTTACACAAGTCTTGGCTTTTCTCATGATCTCCTGATTTACCAGCCCCGCGGGTGCAATCTTACCACAGTGTCATCTTGGCCTGCTTTGATGGATGGACAGTAGGTACATAAGGATGAAAGAAAGCAGAAAAAGCAGAGAGGGAGTGATACGTGAAACTGCGCTCATTACTCGCTCATCTGATCATTTGCTGCTTTGCTTTCACTTCATAATTTGCCAGCGTGGCTACAGACTGCTGTCAAACTTGAAAGCAGTCTATAAAAGAGATTTATTAAAAGCTCGGTGCGTCTTTACAGAACGTCTTTTTGATTAAGGGACCCTTGTGAAGTCAGCAGCAGGTAGCCGAGACCGGGGTGGAACAAATGACTGGGACCAATTGGAAGGCAATAATTTCACCATGACTGTCCAAAGCTCAGAAGAGTATAAAGACTAAAGATGTAATGCTCCTTATATCATTCACTGATTGCAGTACAAGGCAGGTTGGAGTTTCATCACTCTATTAAAAGCAGCAGCCAGTCTTTCTCACGAGTGGGAGAATTTAATCGACCCTACAAATGTCCCACTGACTTTTCTGGGTCTACATCCCTTGATGCACAGTATGTTCTATATGTCTGCGTGTACAAGTCAGGACATCTCTGCATCTGGGAGCATTTATCGAGGTCTGGCTCCTTCAAGACTCATGAGGATGCGCAGACGAGGTGAACATCGCGAGGTCAGCGGCTGCTGCTGACTCTGAAAGTGACTGCAGCAGAACTTGACTGATTTATGGCTGCTAACAAGCGACAAAGAGCCTCATGCGTTGTGGGTACAAGCGCCGTCTGGGTCTTTTTCTATGTGAAGACATGCATGAAAGGTTTATTTTCAGTAATAAAATGCTGTAGCTAATGTCTGACATCCGATAGCTTACATTAAGAATTAGTAGTATAGAATTTCTCCTAACTTGAGGAATTACTAGAGCTGTCTGAGACTATATTTCATGCAGCAAGCAGTGGAGAGAGCTCTGGTATGACTGATACTAAAATACCTTCAAATATACAAGCTTCATTAGATCAGTAATAAAAGTAAGAGTCGACTTCTGAAAACCAGTGACAAAATGAGTTTAAATAAATACGAAACAAACAGAATCAAAAGGATTTCAATATTTTATCTACTGTTTTTTTTAGTATAAAGCTTCACTGAGGCTGAGCTAAAAAAAAAAAATCACCAAAGGTGGGGTGGGTGTCAGAGTGGCGGGGGTGCTGCAAAATGTTTTGCATCTTAAACCACAAATGAATCAAGCTGCAAAATAAAGGGATGGAAGTGTAGAGGAAAACAAAAGAGAAAAAAAAAAGAGATTAATGTTAAGAAAAAGTGAGAAAAAGAGCTCGAGATTACCACCAAAACCTCAAGTAAATGTGGGAGAAAATGAAACAAAGAACCACACTCGCATAAAAGGGCATTGCGTATATTTTGATTCTGAAGCACCATATTATCCTGCAGCATCCCCGAGCAGATTAAAAAAACTGCTTTTCCTCACATTCCCACCAATTAGAAGGCTGTTAAACACAGCTCTGGGAAATAACTCGGTCTGCAGGAGGGCACATGTCTGTGCTTGTTTATGTGTGAATGTGCGCGTTGATTCATACATGTGTCTGTCCGCATGCGCTCGTCTCTTAATGCCAGTGAAAGGGGCCGAGGGCTGTCTTTGCTATCTTTACTGTACTCCCTGTGGTGCAGACTGGTAATTATCCAGTAGGGTGTGATTGTTGAGGATGCAGCATGAAGCGCTGGTGTCTGCACATCACAGCAGACGTCTCAGCTAGAAACAGAGACACTGTATATGCCGCATGCTGCAGGCTCGACAAACTTTTATGGCAATTAAAATGAAGGTGGACATTTCCACTTTCTTTCCTCCTCTTGTGTTCGGGGACATCATTAATTTTCCCTCTCAAAGTAGTCTTTAAAGTGTTCATTCTACATGTGCACAATTTGTGATACACGACTTTTAGAAAAAGACAGTGACTACAAGAAGAACCAAAGCGCACAATAAAGCATTCCAGAGTGCTGTTTGTTTGGGACAGAAAATTGCCAACATGTTGCTGGGTGCCTGTCTGCCTTTGATCTGCGTTCTGCGGCCTTGAAGGCTGAACAATGAAGTACTTGGGCCGGTCTTGCTGATTGAGGTCCGCTGCCTGTCTCAGAGTGGCACTCGTGCATAAACACGCTCGCGGCTGGGCACGCTGGTGACTGTGCATATGAATAGGAGCCAGTTGGTGCGGCTGGGTGTGTGTTTACCCCTCTGCACTGCCCTGTCAGCCTGCCTGACTGTGATTGTTTGACAGCGGGAAGGCTCTTTTCTGAAACTCGCCTTGGCTGTGATTTATGAGGGGAAGAAGCGGCAAGGGTTACATGAGGAGAGAAAACACACATGAGCATATGCAAACACACACACAGAGACACGCACACACACACTTACTTCACATCATAGTGTTATGTTTGAGATACACGCAAACCGCATTTCATTAACACTGTTTATCATACAACTGATGATTCACTGGAAGCGGGCTGCTGCATGAATTAGGCTGATGAATTCAACATGTGTATGCCACCTAAATGAAGTGCAGCTCATGTACACTCAACCTGCACACATGCATGCACGCAGTTTCTTTGACAACACTTCAGTGATGGAAGAACACTGCTCCAATGTTTGATCAAAGTAAAAAAAAATGCCATATTTAAAAACTGCAAGTAAATCTTGGATTCAAGAGGAGCAATGTGGTTTCTGTCACAGCTGTGGAACAGGGGGTCTGATCTTTACTCCTGCAGAACTTCTGGATGGCTCATGGAAGTTTGACCATCCAGTCTACATGTGCTTGGAGAAGGGACTTGGGCAAGGGTTACAACCAGCCCCCCCAGGAGAACCTGTTGAGGGTACTGTAGGAGTATAGGGCCCAGGTCAATTGTTTTGGCCATCATGTCTTTGCATAACCAAAGTGAAAGCTGTCTCTGCATCCTTGGTGTGAAATCAGGCATGCTTTCACAGGGGACTCTACTACGTCTGCCCCTTGTCTCCAGTCCTGTTTGGGATATTAATGGATATGATCTCAAGGCATAGCCAGTGTTTTATAGTGGGGAACTGCCCTGAATCCTTGCTTTTTGCAGATGATGTGCTTCTGTTGGCTTCATCTATGAGTTGGAGGAGAGAGACTGCTCCAAGGGAGGGAGTTCACACATCCCAAAATCTTATTCAGGAGTGACGGGATGGTGAAATGTGAGGTGGACTGTATATTGGGCTGCTGTGGTGAGGGGAGAGCTGAGCCAAAAAATCAGAGGCTTTTGATTTGCCAGTCCACATGTTCCAACCTTCATCTGTGGTCATGACATCTGTGGTAATGACTGAAAGAGTAAGACTGCAAATACAAGCGGCTGAAATGAGTTTCCTCTGTAGCGTGGCTGGGCTCAGCTTTAGAGCAGTGAGGATGAGGAGTCACACATCTGAAGGGAGTTGGGCATCTGGTTAGGATGTCTCCAGGGCGCCTACCTTTGGAGGCACGCACAACTGGGAGGAGATCCCAGGGTGGACCCAGAAACCACTGGAGAGATTATATCTCTCATCTGAGAACACCTCAGGATCTCCTACAGAGGAACTGGAAAGTGTAGCTGGTGAGAAGGACGTCTACCACCACAGCCCAACTTGGGATAAATGGAAATTAATGGACTGATGGAAAAATTGCAAACGTTGCTTACACTTACAACACCTGTATTTTACTTCAAACCAGCAATGCTTAAGTATCAAAAGTAGCAGTAAACAGCATGCAAAGGTAACGAATATTGTGACTGATCATTTTGGTGTACAAAAATTTGTATGTGTATAAAAAAAATTACCTCTAAATTGCAGTGTACTAGAATAAATCGCAGCAGAAAATGGTTGTATCAGTGAATTGGGCACACGTATTTTTAATTAGTACTTGTTTACATGTACCGCAGCTTGTTATGGTCATTTTACCATTTTACCAAATTGTGTTCAAATTTGTACAGTTACAGTCTCCTGTCTCCTGAGGGTTTAAAGCTGAAATGGCATTGTGTGTAATTCAGAGAGACATAATAGGGGTGGGAAAGGACAAGAAAAAAAAAGAGTGGGAAGTAATCTAGCTGTTTGTTTTAGCAATGGAAACGGAAAGAAAAAAAAAGTCTTGTTGGCACAGGTCTCTGGCACAACGCAGTTAGCAGCGCAGCGCTCTCCGGTAACTGACTTGACTCATTTGTGTTGATTGCCCTCTTCATATGAGCATCTGAGAGAAAATACTTGTGTGAAAACACTTCAAATGCTGACGTCCACACACATACCTCCGACCACTTCCACAGTCCTGGCCTTTGTTACTGAGACATACATAAACTATAGGTGGTTTGGACAGAGGCCACACACATATGGCCTCCACACATGTGGACACAGACACACAAACACTGATATACAACAGGAAGAAAGGCCCTTTTTAAGCCCTAATGTTTGAAACTCCATCATCTCTGCTGTTGCTAAATGATATGCTCATGCACACAGCATCCTTAATCTTCATAATCGCATGCACACACAAACGCATGTGCGCACGCGCACGAAGGCGCTACCTCTTGCAATATCAGACTGAGCTCAGCCAGTTGTTATACTGCTTCATGGATGTACTTTTAGCTCTACACAGACTGATTTCATTATGCTAACTAGACTGGGAAGGATTAACCAGGCTGTGCTTTGCTTTAACGCTGCACAAATAATGACATCCCAGGACAATATTAAAAAAACAAAACAAAACAATAAAATGTGCCACAACTCTGGGATTTCAACAAGGATGAAGGGAAACACAGGCAAAAACAAGCAAGCAAACAAAACCCTCCAAAAAATACAAACATGCACACGCTTATCTGTGCACTCAGTCCACCTGTGTGTAATTAGCAGCAGGCATTTCCCGTCAGCAGGGCTGTGCAGTGCCAGGCAGACTGTATGGGAATCTGCCTGAGAGAGTCTGAAACACCCAAATTCCCAACATCTAAAAACTACACAACCAACATGACAAACACACCTTGGGAGTTAACATGATGTCGCTATTTTGGGTCACCATGGATCCAGCCAGTGTGGTCACATGGTAGAAGAGTTTCACAATGCATGCACAGTGACACAGTTACAGCCATGTGAAAGATAACATGACAGTGAAAAACCTGCAGTTTGACTTTGATTCTTCTCTTTTTCAGCCATTCTGCTGTAGATTTGCTGCTGTGCTTGTGATTGTTGTCCTGTTGCATAACTCAATTTAGGCCAAGCTTTAGGTGTGAGACAGATGGCCTCACATTTGACTGAAGAACAGCAGAGGTCACGGTCCACTCAATGACTGCAAAGTGCCCGGGTCCTGTGACTGCAAAACAAGCCCAAATCCTCAGCCCTCCACCACTGTGCTTGACAGTTGGTATGAGGTGTTTGTGCTGCTATGCTGTGTTTGGTTTTCTCAGAATATGGCACTGTGCATAACAGCCATCTTCACTTTGGTCTCATGTGTCCAAGGCCGTTGTTCCAGAGGTCCTGTGGTTTGTTCAGAAGCAACTTTGCAAATTAATTCGTGCTGCCATGTTCTTTTTAGAGAGAAGAGGCTTTCTCCTGGCGACCTTTCCAAACAAGCCACACTTGTTCAGTGTTTTTCTTATTGTACTGTCATGAACGTTAACATTTAACATGCTAACTGAGGCCTGTGGAGTCTGAGATATAGCTCTTGGGTTTTTTGCAGTTTCTCTAAGCATTGCACGATCTGACCTTGGGGTGAATATGCTGGGATGTCTGTCCAGGGAAGACTGTGGTATTGTTACCCTGTACCTGAACGCTCCACACCAGCAAACTGCAAAAACATTCAAATAAGTCACACAATCAAATATTCAAGTACATTTAATTAACAGCACTTGGCTGCTACATACCATCCTAATTCCAGGAAGGAGGAAGGGTAAGCTGCATAAAGACCCGTGAAAACCTTTTTATATAACTGTATACCTGCTAATGCTCTAGCATATCTAGTTGCTCATACAACACAAGTTCTTGAAGTGTGTAGGTGTGTTTATTTTGGATGACGACAATTCAGTAATATTTAAGCCACAAATCAACAGCACTCTTTAATCTCAGAAATTGTGGAGGAAAGAAAAAGAAAATAAAGAGTCCAACTGTCCACTAGAGGCCGCTATATCTCTGGCTAACATTAGGCATGGCTCCATGTTTTTGTGGAATGGAAATTGGTAACCTGCTTTCCATTCAGTAGTTATGCATGTACATTGTTGTATTATTCCAAGCATATTAGAGCCCAACAAGAAGCTGAAAGCCACTGATTGGTGCCTTCTGGATGACTGTTTTACATTTTCATTGGTGTGGCTTTACACTGTGGTTTAGGTTTACTGATGATATCGTAACATTATTGCTCATTTATGACCACTTTTCCTTCTGTTTACTTATTTTTATATGCGGACCAAACATGCTGCATTCCCCTACTCTCTGCGTGGGATCAGTAACGTTTCATGTCATATTATCACTCTGAGTTGCGTATGTCTCTGAGTTGCTTCTCAGGCAGGATATATCATTGCTGGTTATTGGTTGTTAATTGTTATGAAGAGGAAGTCAATGAAAAGATAGAGTAGTTACATCTGGTACATTTATAAGAAAAAGCAGAGAAGATAAAGGGATTAAAAAAATAAATATGGGGGAAAGTTTAAACAGAGCCGAGATAAGCAGCTGAAAGAAGAGGAGGGACACGAGTGGGTGAATTGAAAAGAGTGACAGGATAAATAAAAATCTAATTTACCGGGTATCCATCCCGTCCAGCCTTGCCCTGGTGAGGTTAGACATTGAAGCACGAAGCATTAAGACAAGGCTGAACAGACACTAATAGCTGCACACAACAAACTCACAAAGTCAACATGTAGCCTCGTATCCTACATAATAAAAGGAGACAAGTAGTTAATGATTTAAAGGACTGTGGCTGACTGTTTATTTACTCATGCAAAAGCTTCAATTTTTGAATGAAATCCTTTACTGTAAACGGAGTCTAAATTCGTATCTGGAAATGAATGCACTAGTGAGGACTTAGTCATATGTTTACACTACAACCTTTGACTCATTTTCTGGCGCCTGTCTAGTATTCATTTCTGTTCCATCTGCTCTCAGAAATGAGCCATAGGGTTACATTAATCAAACAAATAATAATAATAAAAAACAGATCAGGTGTTTTCATTATGTCTATTCTACAATCCACTGCACATTACTTGGATAGATGGCACTGAAAGATTGTTACTTTGCAGAGTAGTGAGTGACTCTGCACTGTCACACCTTCCCATCAACTTTTATGGGCTGTAAGCTGTAAGTTTTTGGGGGTCTTTAAGAAAAAGACATCGTTTCATGCACACTTAGCCTGGACCAGATGCAGAGACAGTCCCCCCCCCAATCAAACCAGTCCCTGTTGGCCGGACATGCTGTTCTGTTCCGATGTGTCCGGAAGAACGTCACGGTGAGTTTCAGAGCATTTCCACCTCTGCATATCTGATCAGTGCCATGTGGAACAGTATAAAAAATGAGTATGAATAAAATCTGAAATTGGTCACTCCTCGCGTGCAGGTCACAACATTTCAAATTCAAATAAATTAAAAAAAATATCCCAAACCTGAAAACAGCTGCAGCAGTTTCCACTCTGTACAGCTCTTTGTGTGAGTGTGTTTTATCTGTTGACTGTCTGAGAGTGTCAGCAGGAGTTACAGTCCCGCAGCGGAGAATAACTCACTGCAAATAAGTCACACCTCACTAACCATCACCATGAAAGACTCACACACACATACAGTCATGGACACCCACATGCACAGGTGGGTCCATTTATTGGTATTCTCCATGGATGCACGTGTGCGTGAGCCTGTGACCGTCTGTATGTCTCTGGGAGAAAAGATTCCTGGCTCATCCTGCAGTTTATCGTGCCGTGCACAAAGCACAGCGACAGATGATGTGCAGTGGATGTGTGTGCACGCTGTGACAGTTGTTAAAACTGCTGTTTAACAACCTATTAGTTCATTTTAATACTACCTGGATGAGTAGTAGGGAATTGTACTTACAGGAGGCCCTGCAAGAGAAAAGAGAAATCAGGCATTAGAAAATAAACACATCTCTACTGACACATGAAGTAGAGTTACAGCAGTTCTGGTTTATACAGCAATCAACCTCTGAACAGTGGTCTGTAACAAAAAAAAAACAAAACAACTGCACATGCAATGTGGTTCGTTAGATGATGGCTGCAATTAACCACCTAAATATGGTACAGAACAAACATATTAGAGCTGCCGCCAGTGCAGTTTGTGGTGAACCCGTTATGATAAACAGACTGCTGGATAATGGGTCATGTTTTGCATAAGGAAATGAAGTCATGTCAGGACTTTGTTTCTTAAGAACATAAGGGCGTATTAGATGGTGGAAAAACAGCAATGTGAAAAGGTCGGGGTGTGCTGGCAAACCGTTTGTCCCTTAAAAGTAAAAAAAAAGAAGAAAAAAGAATGTGATGCCTCTGAGATTTCTCCAGGGCAGTCTTTCTGATGTGACTGAAATGCTCAGATGTTGAGCCTCAGCAGTAAGACTACATTCTGCTTTTCATACTCTAACAGAAAACAAAAGTAACGATCAAAGCGCTCCTCTAGTTGTTAGTGGTCTTAGTCTTTTTTTTTTTTTTTAATAATCTCCTTAAAATCCATGGCTAAGACCAGGAGCACTAATAAACCACTCAAGTCCCTACAAAGCAAATGCATCATTAGCAGGAATTTTTATTAGTTAGTGGGTAATATGCATTTGAGCCGACAAAACCGATAATAATGATGCTGATTAATGCATTAATGTTAACACATTAATAATAATATGACTTCAGCAGCTTCAGTAAAACAGCTCATCAGCATGAGTACAACATCAAACAGGTAAAAAACTCAAGCAAGGACTGAAAGGGGTTTAATTAGAATTTAAACAGACAAAAAGTCTTTGCATGCATAAAGAGAGATGAAAATTCATGTTTTGGGGGTGAGCAGGTGACAAGAAGAGCAGGAGGGAGGTGTTGGGGTTCAGGAAGCATGAAGACCAACCCAGTAAAGTTTAGTTGTGTCTAGACGCGTCAACAGGGACCTCCTGGGCCAGACAGTTAGGCAAACAAACACACTGGCTTGGAAAGCCACACAGAAAGACCAGGTTTAGCTACTGAACACGTGTCAGGTGTGCGTGTGTGTGTGTGTGTGTGTGTGAGTGAGTGTGTGTGTGTGTGTGTGTAGACTACTGTGAAACAAAAAGAGACAAACATGAGAGAAAAGGAAAGAAGTAAAAAACAAGAAAAATAAGGGAGTTAGTGTAAGAGAGAAGACGCCAGTGAGGGCTGATTTTGAGATGCTTAGCTACTCTGTCTGCCCTCTTTCCTGTTATTCATCTTTCCCCTCTCCTCTCTCATTTGTTTTTGTTTTATTTCCCTGAGAGCATGAAGAAAAACCTCTTCTGGCCTTCTAAAATGTTGTCCTGGAGCCATCAGCATCAGGATGGCGAAACAGCCTCTCCATTTCATATACGTACACGCTCTGACCCGGGCTGCGATGTGAGGAAGAAAAACTCAGAAATACAAGAAAAAGCCTAAACAGAACCACATCACTCCTTCAGACACAGACCATCTGTGGTGAACAGAGAGCAGCTAGTGGGCGTCCAGTCTTGGCTGAAACCTTAGCAGCGCATATCCTCTAAATCAGGTGGGCAGTTATTTTCCCGAGGGGTCCACATGGGAAAGTGGGACTGTTGTGGAGGGCCGCATCAATAAGCTTATAAAGAGATAAAATTAATATTGAGTAGAATTGAGTTTATCTTACTGGTGCAGCCACCAAACAAATCCAATTTTACTTCTTGTTTTTCAGTAGTTTTACTTCATAAATGTTAAGATTAAGACTTAAGATTTTCACTTCCAAAGGGAACCAAATTGCACAAACCACACACAGGACGTCGATGTCAGTAGGAGACTAACACATTGGTGGTGTCCAGCTTCTCCTGTGATTTCTGACAACAACAGAAATATAGTCTATGTCCACGCTCCGGGACAGAAAAAGCTGCAATACCGAGCCAGGATTTGAGGGATATTTGCTTCACCTGAACATTTGATCAGGTAAAATCAAGAAAGCAGAAACCGATGATCTTCCGCTTAGTCACCACGTTCACAAGAACAGATCCCATCTATAAACATTCACCTCAGTG